>JAWNLA010000108.1:13767500-13915000 GCA_035041605.1 Drosophila atroscutellata
ATATATATACACACACACACACATGTGCACCCCGAAATGCCAGCACCAAGCAATAACAACAACAACGACAACAACAAATACATACACCGACGGCAACGACGGCGTTGGTTTGCTGTTTTCATTTCATGTTTTTTTTTCTCTCTACAGCGTTGTTATTCTTTCGTTTTTGTTTTGTTTCGCTGCGAACACAGAGCACAGAGGCGTCGTCGCACGGGGTACAACCAGCGTGACGTCACAAAGCTGCGCTTCCAGCAACAATTGCTGCTAATCTCCAAAGCACAATTGCATCGGTGAGCCTGTGTGCGTGTGTGTGTACACGCCTGTATGTCAGTGCTTGTGTGTGCAAAGCCCGGCTTTGCCCTGCGGCCATTTAGCCGAACTAAGTTTATAACCCCTCGTTGCGCACGCCGCTGTTACCTTAGCGGAATTTTTGTCATTTTGTTTTATTTTTTCATATTATTTCGTTTTGTGTGCGCTTGTTGAAAAGGAGTCAAAATCAAAAGCAGCGCACAAACGAAATGTAAAAATATTTTTTTTTTTTTTTTCATATACATCCAAACATTTATATTTGTGTATACACATACATACATAAATATGTGTGTGTAATATATATTTTTTTTTCAAGTTGGCGGCTTGAGCAACTTTGACTGAGTTGGCTAAAAATAAACGGCAGCAATAGTTGAGAGTGGGCTCGGGGGAGGGGGGAAATACAAAATACACACAAACACATGAGGTAGATACACATATGTGTATGTGCGAGTGTGCGTGTGCGCGAGCCAAACTTTTGCCATTGGGGTCGCCGTGTTCTGCGCGCGCTTTTCAACCCCCACCCAACTTTATGGCAGCAATGCAGCAGCAGCAGCAGCAACATAAGCAGCGGCAGCAGCAGTAGCAGTGCAAAATCCGCGCACAAATTCAATTGTTATAGTTACAAAAAAATTCCAAACACAGAAATCAATAGAAATACAAAAAATAAACTGCTTGTTGCGCCCGCCAAATAAACACATAAAAAAACAAAAACAACAAAATAGATAAAATGTTTATCTGTTTGTTGCACTCACCGTTGCTGTCTGGAAGCACAGCCTACAAATGGTGTCCATGACGCTGCTCCAGTTTGAAGGCAGTTGCAGGACAACGTGCTCGCTGCGTCTTCCTCTATGTTTGTTGTTGTTGTTGTTGCGTTTTCGCGGCGGCGGCGTTGCACATGTAGCAGCGAGGGGAATGGGAAAAAACGCTGCTAACTTTACCGGTTAGCATTTACACGCATCCGAAATGCTATAATTGCCTTGTATTCTTTTTTTAAAAACCAATGCAATAACAACACACACCATCACACACACACACATACACGCATGCGGAGAGAGACGCACGGACGCTCACAGTTGCAGCGATCTGCGTTTGTTTAGTTTTTGTTCTTGCTTGTTGTTTATGTTTTGACACTTGTACTACTCGCTTGTTTTGGTTTTGTTGCTTAATTTCCTTGCGTTCTTTTTTTCAGTTTTTTTTTTTTTTTTTTGCTTGGCGTAGGGTTAAAACTGCAGTTTACTTTTTTTTTCTTTTTTTTTCATTTACCATTCACGACGATGTTTTGTGGTCCGTCGTTGTCGCGAGCGAGCGAACGAGCGTTTTTGGGGCCCCCGATGTTATTGTTTGCGTGTGTGTGTGCGTATGCGTATGTGTGGTGAAAAAAAATAAAATGAAGCGCACTTCTGACTACAGTTGTACTGCTCTAACTCAGGTCATAGTGCGCTATTGAGCAACAAATTGCCATCTCTATTTGCTGAATGAATAACAATGCGGAATATTGTTAGCCAACACTGGTTGTCGCCAGTGTGCAACATGCAACACACTGCGCGCGCAATTTGAATATAAAATGCTAATCGATTGAAATGCACTATTTAATCTGGCAAACATAAAAATTACATATAAAAATTGATCTTAACAATAATAAGTACAGCACTTTAAAAACATTATACTTTTAAATACAGTAGACAAATGTCCAAAAGAACAGATTGAACACGACAAATGCCAGCGGAAATACAAAACGCGCTCGGCTATCAATCCAAATAGCAATTTCCTGTGGTGTCAGCGTCGTCCAGCCGGTCGAAGCAATCTGTTCCTCATGACTGAACTCCTCGCCACCCAAGAGATTGTGTGTGCTATTGCTGGTAAAATCAGGTAATTCCATGCTGCTGGCAGCCATGGAAACTGGCGTTGCACTTGCAGCAGTGCCCAAAGCGCTCTCTACAAAAGTTACATCCAATTTACGATTGCTGCTGGTCAGCATATGCACACTGTTCCTGCTAGGTGCTGGTAAGGGTAATGGTCTCGTCGCCGTCATCACTTGACCTTCTCTTATTGTATTTATTGGCAAATTAACCGTTAAATAGTTATTGAACGGCACATTGCCGGCCAGCGAGTTGGCGTCCATTTGCCGTGCAATGCCGGAGAAGGAACGGGATCGCGCATGACTGCGACGTCGCAACAAATGCGGCGACAGGGTCGACTTGAGTATGTGGCGACTGTTGAGCTTCCTCACCGGCACATTGCGTTTGCGTCGCCAAATCGTGTTCACAAATGCAAATTCGACCATGCTGCCAAATATGAATATGGTGCAGCCAAGAAACCACACCTCCGATACTTTTATATAGCTGACCTTGGGTAACGTTTTGCCTGTGGATTTCAAAGTAAAAGTAAATTCTTGTTTAGTCGAATATTCGATACGCAATTCGGCCTAGTTGAGTCTTGGAGTTATGTAGCTAAACTAATCTTGTTACGCTCATATCATCTATAATATCATAATATTTTTACCCTGTGCTGAGGCAAGTGTGATGAAGGTCAACAGCGTGCTAGTGCCGAGGGTGATGCGTGGTGGTGCTTGGTCTGCCTGCAGCCAGAAGGATACCCATGAAATGGCCACAATTAGCATCGAGGGCAGAAAATAATCCATCAAATAGAAGCCAACCACACGGGTCAGATGAACCGTAAAGCTAAGCGAACTATAATTGCCAGCGAAGGCGCCATGACGCAAATCACTCAGATCGGCATTGATTACCGTCTCATTGGACCACGAGTTCTGCAGCACGAATTCGGTCAAATGCAAGGCCGGATCGTAGGTAATTGGACGCTTTTGCTCCCAATGCATCACCAGCTCGGATGTGTTGTACATCCAGCTCTCTAGCACCGTGGAGCAGTGTTGCTCATCAAAGGGAAATTTCTTCAGGTTTAGCCAGCAATACAGCGTGGCCTTAATGCGCCAGGAGACAATCACAGTGCCGTCCGGCGATATCGATGTTAATATATCCTTCTCCGTGGTGCCTGAAATAATGAAAAATAATAAATAAAATATATAACATTTTTTCTTAAGCCTGAAAAATTAATTTGTTTGCAATTTTCTCAAATGTTTCAAATAATTTTTAATATTTTGCTTAGTATTCCTCCAAGAAGTTAATTTTAGTATTGCTCTAGGAACTCTATATATATATATATATGATGATCGAATCACAATGTACAAAATATTTTAGCAGTTAGCAAAACCAATGCAAAATTTCACCACATTTGAGACCAAATTATCCAATTCACCTCGATTGTCAATAACTTGATACAGTATCAAAAGTGCGTGAAATCGATAACATCTACATGTGCTAATCGATAAGCGCACATATCACTCACGATTTCAAAAGTCAGTCAACAAAATATTGTATTTTTCTTTTTAAATTGATTGACTTACCCAAAATACTGGAGTCGCGCTCGTTGGCCAAAAATATGTGGGGCAGCCAGATAGAATCGCGCAATTGCTGTTCACCCAAAATGGGCTGCAGTCGTTTGGGCGAAACATTGCGAAAATTGAGACGGGGATCGAGAAAGCGCATTTGCAGCAGTGCATAGATCTTGAACTGCAGATCATGCGCCTCCAGGTTTTGCATGAAATAGATGTATGCACGCATGTAAACATCGACGGGCAGACGCGATCCAGCCTCTGTGTAGGTTGTCGGTCGCTCCAGGCGATCGTAGCGGCAATCGTGTGTGAGGCGATCGATTAACTGTGTCTGCGACAAGCTGTCGCTGTTCGCCAACGTGGGGCAATCGATGTCTCTGACGCTCTGGCCAAGGTGCAGGCAGTTCAATAATATGGCAATTATAAGGGACAAATACATAGCGGCGTCCCACACGATTAACACAAACAGCCAAAATGAAATGAGTTAGCACAATTAAATGGCGGCGCATAATTATGGCGGCGCACAATAACGGTTAAGGCTAGTGGTGAGTTAATTGCAACAGAGTTAATATCGATATCCGAGCCACTTTGAATTGGGCGATGTTTAGCGTATCGATAGTACTTAACATTTATCTACCCTGGCATTAGTTGGCGCAATTTTGATTGGTATATTTGAACGGTTTTGGTTTTGCAGGCGATAGATGGCGCTAGCAGTTTTATTTCAAACGAACTGCAGCATAAAATGTAACGCTTTCATAGTGCAACTTAATTATTTTACAAAATGTATACAATAAATAAATATGATTAACGAATGTATTCTTAAAAGGTAAGCCTGCTTCGAAACATGCTAAATTATACAAGATTACAGACTAGACCATTAAAGTGACTAATTGCATTTTGGTTTCATTTCCTCGTCAGCATGGCCCATAAATAAACAAATCTATCAATTAAGAAAGAACGCCCTAAGCTGTCAACACGCCCACGCACTTTACAACTTGCCCGGCGGCGATGGGTGGAGTCAAATTTGTATATTGCTTGAATGGTTAAGAAATGCTTTTAGGACTTGCAGCATTGTTTGTTCAACACCCCCCCCCCCCCAAATGCCCTAACCCTTAACGCCCACCCAAGCCCCAACCCCCCAGCACCACCAATTCTGAGTCGGTTTGGTTTACTTGTTCACTTTTCTTTTCGCGTCTTGCCATTAGAATGGTAAAGAAAAAAAACTTTTCCGTCGCAAGTCGAGCTTATTGCCAAACGCAAAATGCCCCCCAACCACATCGCCGCTGCTGCCAATCGTCGAGTGCTGCATGAATTATGAGCATTAGCCAAGATTTATGAATTTGGAAAGGACCCACAAAAGGATCTGGGCGCAGACAACAAAACCCAACGCAATAGCAAGAGCAAATGCTAAAATCTGTCAGCTGTTAAGTTGCCTTGTAAATTTCCCGCAATTAGGTTGAATTTCAATTTCCCTTGTCGTCCCCGTTTGACGGGGGGTTGGAGGGATAGACCACTGTACAGCTACTTATTTTGATTACGATTATGGCAAAATGATGCGACTCCCTTTCCCTTACTCCCCCCCTCATCATCCGCCAATCCAGGCCCGTCTCACTTCCCACCCGCACTAACAACAAAAACACTCATAAATCAAACAAGTCGATTTGGTTTTTTTTAGCGCTTTTTATCGATGGCTTTGATTCAGTGGCAAAGTTTACTCGCACAATGCTCGACAGCTTATACCCTGTCCAGAATTTTAGCATATCGTCAAGTGTAATTTACCTTTTTACCCAGAACGTATATTTCGAAAAGACAGGATTCATTTTTCTCAAACTTAAAACTTAATAGTTTTCAGTGTGGTTTTACTTTTACTTCGGCTTATTTTTTTAAATCAGCGCGAGTTTTTTCTGAGTATAAATATAATAATATATATATATATAGCCAGAGAAAATGGAATAAAAATCAATTCTCGATTTTTGGACATATTATTGAGTAAAATTTTCATTAAGATCAAATAGGAAATACAGCTGAAACAACATTTTGATATCTGGGCGCAGGGTATCTGCTAGTCGAGCTCTCTCGACTCGCATATTCTCACTTTTTTTTCGCTTCCTGATTGGTTGCCGCTGCATTTTTTCTGCTTGAATGCTTTGTGCGATTGCGCAGGGGCTGCATAGCAAAGGTTTTGACTGTTTGCTGCTGTACAAATATGCAAGCTCAGCCGAATCCATCCAAAACTGCACTCACAACAAATATCTATATATATATATATATATATATATATATATATGTATTGTTTGTATGTAGTAGCTGAAAAGCCATTGGTCAGAATCGATAACACTTTACGAAGTTTTCGATATGTATACAAAAATTAAATATAGTATAAATAAATAAAATCAAATAGTAAGGATTAAATAATCATATATAATCATATATACTGATTCAATTAGTGGATTAGTTTCAGTATTATTCTCTCATACAAAGTCTCTTCTCTCTTTAAATATTGAATGCAAATAAAATGTTCTCTTTCAGCCAGTTTTTGCCAATTATCCAGCTATATTCCATACCGGCCTGCAATTTGTTCTTTTGTTCCGATTTACAATATATTTGTCCCTTGGTTTTTCAGGTGACCTGTTGCCACTCAAAATACTCATTTGTATTATTTTTCAATTTTAGTTAACTTAAGTTTTTGGTTCAAAATCACAGTTTTTCAAAAGGAACTCTACGTTTTTGTATATTCGAATTTAGCTTGATTATTTCTTAGAAGGTTGAAAAGTCTTTAAGTATCTCTAGTTAGATTTTGCTAATACGATTGTAATACTTCTTATCCGATAATGTTCACAATCTTAAGTTACTGAAAATACAAAAATGATTTGCATATTTCTGGAAATCTTTTCTCATCATCGGATTCTGTAATTTGCTCACTTTGCACAGGACATTCTTCATTGCTATCATTTAGCCTTATATATATATATATATATATACTATATGGGGTCGCAGACGTCTATAATTTCGTATTTGTTATCGTATTATACCCTATTTGCTTTGGCTCTCGCATTTTTGTACAGGGTATAGGCAACAGCGGAAACGGAAACGAGCCAGCGAATTGTCGCCAAAGTTATTCACTGTTTATTGCCAATGCCACGCCCAGTTTGGGCAAAAACGCCCCCGCACCCTGCCCCCCTCCGTCGCCTTCGTGCATGTTCATTATGCGCTAACAAAATCAATGAATGGTGAAAAAATTAATATCCTCTGCGAGAATACAAAAAAAAAGAAGAATTATGCGCAAAAAAATCAAAAAATGAATGAATTGAAAAAGTTGCTGGCAATTCTTATGGTTAAAACACACAGTTCCACAACTAAGGGTTGGGTGCTGAAAAGGGGGGCTGGCGGGGGAGGGGGTGGCGATGGTTGTGGGATTGGAGGGGGGTGTTGGTTTTCGTGTCAGCAGCCGGCAGCAGTTTTAATTTACACAAAGCGTAGTCAGGCGTGTAATGCGACAAGGGGATTGTGCAAGGGGAGGGGTAGCGGAATGACAGAGCTAGGTATGAGGATTAAGGGTAGGGGGGGGGGGAGGGGAGGGGCTGTTGGGGATGTGGCTGGGGCTGCACGACAATTCGCGACGACAAGGAGGACATTTAAAAAATGCCTTAAGGCAGGCGAGGACAACAACGACAACAACCAAAACAACAACAACAACAACAAAACAACAACAACAACAACAACAAAAACAACAACAAAAGTGACGACGACGGCGTCAAATGATTTATGAAATTGCTTTTGCCGTTGCATACTTTTAGCTTGCTTGTGCAGCTAGAGTTAAGGGAGGGGGGAGGTGGCAGGGGGGGGGGGGTGGTGTGGCTAAGTGGGTAAGAGAGAATATGCCGTGGGTGTTGAAGCATTTCGCTTGATGGAGCCGCAACTGATGCGATGTCAATTAACGGTACACGCGCAGTTACCACAAAATACAGTTGAAACTGCCGCACTGACTGAAAATTCAACTTAAGATTTATATATTGAAAAATATATCTAAGAATCCGATTGACATTTGTACAGTCGATCAACAATATACATATATTAAATATACATTCATAAGAAACCGCTGGGACAGAGGACCAGAACCGTATTGTGGCATAGGAAGGCAGAAACGAAAAGAGACAGCGGCCAAAACGGAGCTTGGCAGAGGCGCCACGACTCCGACAAGCCAGAAGTCTTTTGGATGGTTGTAAGCAAAAACGATTTGAGCAGGTAATATCCATGGGGAAGAACAGGCTTAGGATACTCACCGGTCTATGAACAGGACATTGTAGACTGAGAATTCACCTAACTAAGTTCGGCTTGCAGGTTTTGTGGAGGAGCGAGAAGGAGTCCTGGCAGAATGTGTCGCCTTAACTAGGAAAAGATGCAGAACTCTAGGGATGCGTGTCGGCACACAGAAGCCCTCAACCCGACAAAGATTCTAGTAGTCGTGTATCAGCTGGGGTTGAGAGGAGGAGAGGAGAAGCTATAGTCATTGTTATCGGAAAACTATCGATATTTGCATTTATCGATGTAATCGATTTGCCATCTACTACTTAACAGACTATCAATAATGATAACTCCAGAGATGCGGTAGATGAACAGTTAGCTGAGCTTCACAGATTCTTGTTGAGTTGAGTAATCTATCTCCAGGTTGGCCTCTGGAAGAATACAGTTCTTCTTACTTTGGAAAATCGTTGCAGATGTTTTCGTTAAGATTTTAGCCAAACTATAGTCTAGAAATGATGAACAATTTGGATGACTTTCGCTTGCTATAAGCTGAACAGGATTTAGAGGAAACGTTTTCCAGAGAAGGAATCAAAGTAAAAACATTTTGTGTTCGATATTTGAATTCGATTTTTATTGAGCTGCAATTTTGGTGAAGATGACACCGTCACTTAGTCGATCTGGGTAACGGATGCCTCATCGTTGCTGGAGCAGCGACTGCTCTCGCCATCTGTGCGATACTTGATGGAATCAATGATCTCCACATCGATGTCTCGATCATGTTGGAGGCTGCTGCTCTCCGTCTCGAGTAAGGCGCCCCCAATGTCACTGGAGCCCCGTCCCAACGAATCCTCATCGCATAGATCCGCCGACTCTGATTTGGTGTCCGATGTCTCTCGATGCTGCAACTGCTGTTGCTGCTGCTGCTGTTGCTGCTGTGCGGCAAACTGACTGTAGAGGCGTGGCAGATGCTGCAGCATATAGCTGGCACCTGATTTCGATAGATTTGCAGCTGCAGCGGCTGCGGCAGCGGCAGCCGCAGCTGTTGCCGCCGGCTGATTCTCCTTGCTCTCGCCGAGATCATAGTATTTGGCATAGTGTTCGAATTTGTTGAGTGCACCAACACCGATGCCAGCCGAGCTGCTTGCGGCACTCAAATTGATGGCATCCTGCTGCGCTGACTTGGGTATGGGCACGGTGAAGGCGGATCCATGACGCTGTTTGCTCAACAAATTGTTGCTGCTGGCCAAACCAATGCCACCAGCAACTCCAGCTCCGCCTCCACCAGCTACGCCAGCCACGCCAGCTGCGGCACCGGCTGCTGCTGCCGCTGCACCAGCTGCATCCTCTGTCGGCAACAAGTTGCTGTTGGACAGCGGCGAGACATTCTCCTTTTTGCGATCGTAAATGTGCCCGGAGACGCGCAGATCGATGAAGAAGTGCAGCGGATCGATGCCATAAGGTGCATACAATGGTGGATACCAAACAGGCGGCGGCGGTGGCAACACCAAATCCTGCGGCGGCAACGATGCTGCCGGCGGCGTATTATCCAGCAAGCTGTTGTCCACAGCGCCGCCCAGTGTAGCCTTTGTCAAGGATTTCGTTTCTAGCTTGCTGTAGCCATAGGGTGTGGAAGTGGGCGTGGGCGTGGGCGTTGTTGAGGGTGTGGGCGTGGGCGTGGCAGCTGACTTATTGGTCAGCTCCAGCGGTTTTTCAGTTGTTGCGGCGCTGTTTGAGTGTGGCTGTTGCTGCTGCTGCTGTTGTTGCTGCTGTTGTTGCTGTTGCTGCTGTTGCTGCTGCTGTTGCTGCTGTTGCTTCTCCTCGGCGTCGCGTCGTTCACGCAGCTGCTCGTAGTAGGGCCGGTGTGACCAGGAGCGTTTACGAGAACGTCGCACCAATGCCGCCTGCTGTTGTTGTTGTTGTTGCTGTTGTTGTTGCTGCTGTTGTTGCTGCTGCTGCTGTTGCTGTTGCAGCTGCAATACGCGAGCGGTTTCATTGTTGCGCGTCTGCACCAACGAGCGCAGCATATCGCTAAAGAAATAATTGTTGGGGCCAACAGGCGCCGAGTATAGATATGGGGGCGTGGCAGCCATTAGGCGGCTAACATAATCCTGATTGCGCAGCTCGTGAATGTTGCTCTTGCGCGGCGCCAACTGCTGCTGTTGCTGCTGCTGCTGCTGCTGGGCGCCAGTTGGTTGATGCTGTTGCTGTTGTGTTGCTGCTGCTGTTGTTGCTGACACGGCTGCTGTCGCGGTGGGCGTGGCAGCAACTGCAGTGACGCCAACAGCGCTGGTGGCCGTTGTGCTGCTGTTGTTGGGGTTGTTGCCACCGTTGCTGCTGTTATTACCATTGCCGCTGCTGTCCTTCATGCTGCCAGAGCGCCGCTGCAAGCGGAAACGGAAACATTTTCATTAGCTAAAATGCAATCGTTACTTTAACTGTAAGATGCTCCTAACTGATTAATAGCAACTCAAAATAGACATTACTTCAACTATATACTATATATATATATATATATATATATATATATATATATATTATTCATAAGAATCAAGTAGGAATGCTATAATTGAGGCACCTCGACTAGCAGATGCCATCAGCTATCAGAAGTCGTCCGCTTTTTGGATATTCAAGCCAAAACGCTGAACACAGTTCATAATTGATTCTTATCGATATTAATGAATGTGTGAGAAGTTATCGATACATTTATATAAACTAGGCAGCAAATCGACTTGCTTGGGAATGCTGATCAAGAATATACACATATAGTTTATGGGGTCCGATAAGCTTCCTTCTGCCTTACACACCTCCATTATTCTATATCTTTATCTATATCTATATCTATATCTACATCTATATGTGAAATCGAAAAAGTTTTATATTTATATATTTAATACAGTTTGAACAATCTGAATATTGTCATCTTATGTTAAGATTAATCATGATTTCTTGATTAAATAACTTTTCTTCTACAGATATTTCCCATGGCAGCCAAAGAACATTTAATATTCATATGTATATATATATATATATATCTACATCCCATCTACAGATAAAATGAATCGTTTTGTCATTTTCAGTTTTAAGTCTTGGCCGAGGTCTGCGTCGCTTCTGCTGTTGACTTGAATAAGACGCCCGTTGAGATTTATATCCATATTTGCATTGTCCTTGCGAACGTCTTCATTCTCAATGTATACACGCCCACATCCTTCCCCCCTCCCCTCCATCCCCCCTCGTTCACTGTTCACTGTTCCTGTTGCTGTCTACCTTTTACTTGCTCTTGAGCTGGTCTTCATTTTCCATTTAATGGCAATTAAATGTGATTTCCCATTTTCCTCCCAGTCAGTCTGTGTGTACTCAACTCAACGACTGCTGTTCAAATAGCTCCGACAACTATTGGGAATATAATACATATATGTACACATCAATTGTGGCTATCTACATATATATCTATATTTCGAAAGAGTTTTGAAATTTGCTCATTTCTTTTAATTATTACAAGTCCTGGTACTCAAGGAATGAGGAATGCCGACATTGAAGAGTTGCAGCAGTAGGAAAAATCCTGAAGAAATTGAAGTATTACTAAATATATAATACTATATTAAATCAATCCAATAATCTGCACTTTTTGGGTATTCGAACGCAAAGTGGTCAAATATTTGTGGCCTGGCGAAAACCCAGAAAACACCCAATCAGACCTTTAGCTTTTATGAGTTGGCTAAAAGTGAGTTCTTAACTGGCTCGAATAGGAAGGAATCACAAACATAACATCTGGGAGGAGTCTATCGGTGAATAGATCAAATACAGCCAGTTTTTTTAGTTTTACAAGATCTGTGTTCCACGCAGTGAAGAGAAGTGACGAGTTTGTTGGTCATCCAGTTCCTTATGATCCCATAGATATAATCGGTCGATTTATTTTGCGTTATCTATAATGAAGTTTAGATATTGGCAGGGTATGTAATATTCGGTGTGCTTGAGAAAGTAATTGTAACTTTCAAATGGCACAATCTGATGCGAATATATGCACATATGGGTATATCTTTTAGACAAGCCCCCGTCAACTCAAGCCCCCCTCAACTCAAGCCCCTCACTCTGTAACACCCAAGGGAGAAGCGCTTGCAGATTTCGGCTGGGATTACTGCTGCCATTCTAGCCACGTGTTTTTTTCTATTTGTGTGTGTGTACGTGTGTGTGTGTGTGTGTAACACACTCACAAAATTTGCATAGAAAAACATGCCGCATAAAGACACACACACAGCGGCAAACACACACAGCTAGTCTGTTAATAAGCTTACATGACGCGCCAAATTCCAGCAAATTAAATGTTTCAACAGTTGCCACAAGGCCCCTTTTCAGACTCTCTCCCAGCCCGCCATGCCCCATGCCGCATGCAGCATGCTTGCCCGTGCCACGCCACGAAACCAACTCAATTGTTGTGTTCTCAGTTGAGGCACTTGACGCCGTCAAAGTTGTTTGTGGTTGTTGTCGGTGAGTGTGGCAGCCACACGGTGGCTGCCTGTATCCTGTCGCTGTCAATTCTAAGCGGCGCCACCCCCTCACCCCCTTGCAACCCCCAGCCAGCGAGCAGTCGTCTTGTTGCTCTTTCATTTTCGCATTTCAAAAAAGTTTTCAGCACTGCTGTCGCGGCTGCTGCTTGCCACTGATTGTTGTTGTTGCTGTTGTTGTTGTTGTTGTTGTTGTCGCTGTTGGTTTTGATTTTACTTCTTATTTTTTTTTAAATAATATTTTTTATTGTTTTTTCATTTCGTTGTAAAAATATAAAAGTTTTTAACAACTGTCGTCAGGCGTTGCCAGCGACGTTGCCGTTGGATGTGGGGGGGGTGGGGTGTGGGTGGGGGGAGGGGTAAAAAAGTAAATTGGCTGCGTTCCGTTAGTTGATTTGCATTTTTTGGCAGCGCAAAGAAAGACGGCTACAATTTCGGACCAAGTTGAAATTAGATTATGCTAATTAAGGCGTGGCATCAACCACTCCTCTATACAACTCCCCTCACGCCCACCCACTGGCCACTGATTGATGCGGCAGAGCTTTAATTGCCGCCACTGCTGCTTGGTTGGTCGGTCTGCTGGCTGCGTGGCAGCATTTTAATATTCAATCAGCAGCTGGCGGCAACTTTTTTTTTATGGCCAACGTCAACAGAAACTTGGCCAACTTAGCGCGACTTAAGTCTGCAGCTGAGATTAATGCGCAGCTGGCAAAAGTGCAGCAGCCACAACAACTGCAAGTTGTTTGCCCAACTGTTTGTGTTGCCACAAATAAATATAAAACTTTTACATACCGCGCTGCAACAATTAAAGCAAGCGGCAAGCTACTTTTTGCCACAGACACAAAGATTCAATTAAATTCCAGCAAATCCATCTCAAAAACTATTAGCCAAGTTAACAATGCAAATGAATGGCCCAAAATTGATTACAAGGATTTCGAAAACCCAGAAAAAAACTGAAATCAAACCATACCAAAAAAAAATGTAATGATTAGAGATTAGCAATATTCTGATGGTGTTAAGGATATGTAAAGAGAGCGACAAGAGAGAGAGAGAGAGAGATAGGTAGGAACATCTGAACAGTCACAGATTTGCCGGAGACATGTTAAAATTTAATCAATCATTATGATTTAATTTTGTACAGCAGTTTGCAACGCATCGAAGGAGGCATTACCCATAAACTATATATATATATATATATTCTGGATTACAAGTCCAGTCGCTTCTATACAAATTAATAAAATTCGTTCATCTTTTTGCTGCAAGTCAATTTGACTCCGGTCTGCAAGGATAAGTAGTCTTTGATCTTTCTTCTTTATTGACTTTTATACAGAATCTCTTTCTCTCTCTCTCTCTCTCTCTCTCTCTCTCTCTCTCTCTCTCTCTCTCGCTCTCTCTCTCTCTCTCCTCTCTCTCTCTCTCTCTCTGTATCTGCCCATTGCAAGTAACCAATTATATTAAACGCCCAAAAACGATGTCAACTCGATCCATAATTTCCTAATAAAAAAAGCGGCAAATTAGCTATTTCTGCGGCTCCCCGCTCACACTTGCCACATGAGGCAGCAGATGAAGCGCGAAAAATGCTCAGCATTTGCTAATGCCAGTAATCCAAGCAGACATTCGAAAATATTTCCCACAGAAAACTGAGAAATTGAAAGACATATTGGTGCTGAAAACTGTACCAAGCCTAACGGTTTACGCTTTTTATAACGGTACTTCGTACATTGCTGTGATTCGTTGGAGTGAAAGTTCCGTTAGTTTTTTTCAATATTTTTGCTTATTTGTGTTTGATTTTTGGCAAGTTTCGATGCGAAATTCGATTAAAGGAAAGTAAGTGGGGCGTTATAAGGATTTTCTTTGAATAGGATAATAAAATACACATATTTATTCAATATTTAGATATAGATAAGTTGCATACAAACATTTGGAATGAAAGAGCTTGAGCATATAGCTGAGATCCTTGCTTACAAGGATACTGCACTGAACAAGAGGCAAGCATCAATTAAATTCCTTCGATCGGCTTCAGCTATTGATAACATGTTAAAAGTTAAAGGGAACTACATTAAGCAATGCTAAAAGAACCAATTTAGATGTGTATACTCGGAGGATTATATAAATCTATTGGACGAAGTTTTATTGAACTTAATGGAGCATCAACCAGACCAAAATCTCTCAATCCAACAGGATACAGCTGCAGTCTTGGCTGGTTTCGGGATTAGGATTTTAAGCATTTAGAGTGGCCAGCAAGATCACCCGACCTGAATCCCATAGAGAATATGTGGGTACACCTGTGCCGGCGAGTTTAAGTGGGTAATCGACCATTTGAGACACTTGAGCAGCCACGAAAGACTGTCCTTAAGGATTGGTCCCAAATCCGAATCGATGCCAAATAAAATGTTTTAAGTTACAAACAATTCAATTATATAAATATATATATACATATTTATATATATATATATATTTATGTATATATATGTATTTATATATATATATATATATATATATATATATATTTATGTATATTTTATACTTTAATCATAAATCAAACCTACCCCGTTGCGGCCAACCCCCAATGAACTTTGTTTCAGCTGAGCTCACACACACACATAGAGATGGAGAGAAAGAGAGAAAGAGAGAGAAAGAGAGAGAGTGAGAGAAAGAGAGAGAGAGAGAGGGAGACAAGCACATCCACTTAACTGTCACTTTGCGGGAACAACCTTATAACATAATTACAGGCATATCAAACAAGGCTTAGCGACTCAACTTTGGGTTGCGAAGGGTCAAAGCAAGCAGACGCGTGCAGCAACCCTTGCCGCAACAGTTGCAACGGTACTTCAAAGGCCCAACGGGGTACGCTTTCAATATGTATGTGTGATCTCAGCTGCCTCAGCTGTTACTCAAATCTAGAGCTATATCATCTTATATATGTTACTGATCAATATAGTTAAGTAGGTATGCATAATATTATAATGCATTATATTATATATACAGTTCTGTAGATTGACTATTTAACAAGTGATTTTTCAAAACGATATCTCAGTGGAAATGAGTCTATTCGAATTGACACTTTGAAATCGAAGTATTGTTAAAAAAAGAGCTTCCCAGGATTTGGTACAAGATTTTTTCACGCCCAGGTTTCTGATAATGTCTACTGTGAGCATAGTGCAGCTCAGATCAAGCCAATTAGTACAACAAATTAAAAAACACACAAAAATATTAGTTATAAATGTTTTTTCAACTGAGGCCATTCGAAAATGTGAAAACAGTTGGAGTCAAGTGGCTGGGAGCCCAATTGGGAATGCTTTAATTGAGTTGTTCACGCTGTTTACCTACTATGGCCAAACTTTGTGCATTGTGCCACATGCCACATGTTGGTGACTGCCCCCTGTCTATTAGCCGTGCCCCGCCCCCACACACACATAACGTTGAAATTGTTGCTAAAGTGTTGTCATCGTTGTTCTTGTTGTTGTTGTTGTTGTTGTTGTTGTTGTCGTTGGTGTAAACGTTACAACGTTTGACTGCGAATTAAAATAATGTGCCACTTGTGGCGCCTGTGTGTGTGCTGTGTGTGTGCTGTGTGTGTGCTGTGTGTGAGGCATGTGTGCTAGTCCTGGACCTGCAGGACAAATGCACAACATGCTTTTTCGGGGTAGCTGTGCGCCTGTAAATTTGACAAACTCTCACTTAACTCGCACTCAGCCCGGGTGCGGGTCCTTGTCCTGGTCCTGGTCTTGGTCCTGGCCATGAGACCAAACACATGTGAGCCAACACATCGTTACCCTAATCGAATTTGATTTGAACCCTTTTTCGACGACATCTCCATGAGATTGATGTGTGTCTCTTTGGGGTGTGTGTGTGTGTGTGTGTGTGTGTGTGTGTGTGTCTGTGTATGAGTGTGTCTGCGTTACTGCAATCCTTGGACGCTTGGCTGCATTTTGTGCTTTATTATGAGTTATGCTTAAATAATTTTTGCAATTGCCATGCTTTCAAGGATATTCAAGGATATTCAAGGATATGAGATTTCACAATTTAGGGTTTCATCAGGGTTGAGTTGCGTTGTATTTGGGACTTCTTCACTCCTTGCTCACTCATCTGAGGTTGAGTGGTTTGTTTGTGGCACGAGCTTAGGAAATTTAATATGTTGAGAATATGTTGGAAATGGATTTAGGTATATAAAAAACTTAAATATATATTTCAAATGAATTCTTTTGTATCTCTCAATCATGATGTTAAATCTCGATAATTTTCAGAATATAATTGAAATGTTTCTTTGTCTTCTAACAGTTGCCATTGAGTGGATGTGATTTTATATAGCCTTTGCATAGGTTTATCACTGTTATCAGATTAGTAATAATGACTGCCTGTAGAGCCATATTCGAACTGTATGTTCCATGTCAAAACTATGCCGATATTCAAAAGCCTTTTGATCAGGGTTTTGGCTGACCGCAACTCAATTTGAAAACTCGCATTTTAGCTGTACTTATGTTGAAATACCATCCTTGAGAATCCCATGTTGGCATTGGTCAAAGTTTAGTCAAACTCATAGGTTGTTCACAACGGAAATGGGTACTTTCTGAACATGGATCACAGAACATTGATGGATATTTGAAGATCGGTCACTGACTCACAGATATTAAGAAAATGGCAAGATTGATTCAAAACCTTTTCATTATGAAGTTGAAGCTCAAGTCGTGAGTGGGTTCTGAGACAGAATTTCATTTTTTTGACTATGATAATAAATATATTTCAGAAATATATGAACAGGAATCAAGATAGTGATATATATAGTATTAAGTTTATATTGTTTGGGGAAATGCTCACCACTTGATCTTCGATTATGCACCGAACAAGAATTCGTTTATTGGTTTTGTTGCACTTGTCAAACTAATTGACACATTCACGAGACACAGAAACAAAAATGGTTGCACAAATTGCAATATGATTGGTATATAGCAGAAGGGCTTTGGCCAAAAAATCAGAATCCGAGTTAGAACCGGGGTCTGCACTATTGTCTGTGATTGTCACGGTGACTGGGCACTTGAGTCGTCGTCAGTGCTGTGGACTGAGCTGAACTGCCGTCGATGACAGTTAAGAATCAAATGAAATGAATGTCTGGCAGTCGAGACAGCCGCATGCCGCATGCGGCATACTCTCGTCGAGGACACACAGCACACACAGCACACAGCGGACAGCGCACGGCGCACGCCAAACGAATCCGATTCGGAATCCGTTTCACCGACGCGAGTCCTGAGCCCGAGCCGGAGACCGAGCCGTAGACCGACCCCGAGCCCGAGCCCGAGCCCGAGCCCGAGCCAACTCAAGCATTCGGCACGGTTTTAAAATCGACGAAATTATTATTATTTTTTTTTTTTGTTTCAAAATGAAACGAAGCAGAAGTTTTGGGTGGGTGTTGCTCTTGGCTGTTGCTGCTGCTGCTGTTGGTTGCTGCTGCTGCTGCTGTTGGTTGCTGCTGCTGCTGCTGTTGGTTGCTGCTGCTGCTGCTGTTGGTTGCTGCTGCTGCTGCTGCTGCTGCTGGTGGTGCGCAGCAGCAGAAGCAAAGTGTTAAGCCAAAGCGGCAGCAATCGAGCCACCCTCGTTGCATGCTTTCGCACGCGAATTGCAGTCGAGGCGCCACAAACTTGACGTATTATCTCTTAAGAATGGCTTAACTGGCAGATCAGTGCGACGCTGTTGCATTTCATGTTTGATTCCGTTTTTTTTTTGAGTTTTGAGTTGAAATTTATTTCTTTTTTTCAATTTTAGCATTTAGTTTATTTACTAAATAACATTTTGCTAATTCAAATTGAGTAATTAGAAAGCCAAGAGTTAGTCAGGGATTAATTTCGACCCCATTGTCATTCAAACCAATCCAAATTAATGCCTGAGATTCTCAAAAATCAAGCAGCTTTTGCTGTTGCTCTGCTCCAAATACTCAATTGTGATTAGATACGACAGCATTATGCACATTCACCGTTATTAATTCAGTATCTATGCGTACATTGGGGGTATCGGCGCAAAATGCACTTTGATCGTTGATTGATTGGAACCTTGAAATCATTTCGCATCTCATTCAAATTTGGTATAATTCGATTTGAATTTCTCACAAATTGATTGACTTAGCGTAACGTTGCCAAACTTCTGCAGCATGTAACGGTAGAATTCACACATGCTTAGCCTCGACTCACATGCAACGCTGCCACACTTCACTGCAAACTTATTATTATAACCAGGCTAGTGCCTGGCGGCCGGTTAGCAACGAGAACAAAAGACGCTCATGAAAATGATACCGGAAATGGAAATGGAATTGGAAAGTGGAAAGTGGAAACGGGCAACGTGTTGCCAAAACAGACATTTTGCTGCTGCTATTGTCTAGCAGTGCCATAAGCTTATAATTTCTATTGAAATAAAGGCGTGCGGATGCGAGCAGTTAGAGCTGCGCTGTACTTCTTATACCCTGCACCCATTGGGTATGATGGAGTTGTGCAAGAGTATGTGACAGACTGTAACACATACTCTATATACATATATATATTATTGATCAGCATATGCCGTCGAGTCGATCTAGTCATGCCTGTCCGTCTGTCCGTCTTTTGCTCAAAGACTATAAGGACTAGAGACTTCCAATGTGGAACATATATATATAAGTTCTCGTATAACTTGGGCAAATCAAGTTTAATTCACTTCATCGATAACTTGCTTCGTTTTTCAAATACCGATAAGAATCGATTACCATAGTTTTCAAGATTCAGTTCTTTAATATGGTATATGCACCGAAATTTATAGTTTCTTTGGATAGATTTGATTCTTTATTGGAACCACTACTTTTGGTAAGCCTCCTGATATCAGGCAAGCTAACGTTCCATCTTCAGCCAGAACAATGCCTATATACGAACTTATATGTGTACTATTTTGATAACTGAATCTTGCTTTGTCATCGGTTTTCCTTTGGAGCTTGGGAAAGCATGGTACCTAAAAGAGACTTTTCCAATTTCTCCAAGTGTTGTTTTCTATGTGTGCATGAATAGAAGAATTCTTTTAGTAGGAGTTTTTTACCTATATGTATTATTAAACATTAGTATTTCAGGATTTCCCAAACTTTACGACAGCTAATGTCTAATATATATCTGCATTTCAGATGTGTATTTCGAGATGATGGAAAATATTTCTAAAAATAGAGGAAAAAGCACAATTTTCATTTGAGGTGGATGTTTCTTTTTTTTCGCTGAGTGCACGTCGAATTGTGTGCGTATGTGTATATTCATGCAGCATGTGGCAGGGTAATTGATAGTCTAGCACTGCCAGCCAACCGACATGTTTATTGTCTTTTTGTTTTTATTTTTTAATGAATATGCAAAACAGCAAAGCGTCGACAGCGGCTGCCTGTTTGCGACTTCATTAGCGACACCACCCCCAAAGGACTACCCATTGCAGTCGACGTTGTTGCAGCAGCTGCTGGTGTTGCCAAGCAATTGCAATGTGTGTGCCATCCGCATCCACATCCGTATCCGCATCCGCATCCATGACGTTTCTTTCTATCATCTCGCCTGTTTTTCATACTTCTTTTTATACCCTGAACAGATTGAAAGAGTATGCAACTGGCAGAAGGATGCAGCTGCATCAACCGCCGATTCGATCTGGACGTGTGCGACAGCAATAAAAGCCACAATATTTAATGGTGCTTTAACTGGACATGTACTATATCTTGTCACTATATTAACTGTCATCAAGATCGAATAGTAAACAAGCTATAACGTGCATAACAGAGCATTGGCTTAAGAGTTGAGAGTATCGCTTGGTCGAGCACTTTCGACTACAGCACTCTTGTTTCCCTTTGTTTGCTCTTCTTCTTCTTCTTATTATTATCATTTTATTTTTTATTTTTAAATAGCGTGTTAGCTGAGCTGGTGCCGTTTGTCACTCAGTCACTCAGTCGCTGGGTGCGTTGTTAGAGATACATTCCCAAGCCGCAAACCCCTTCCACTTCCCCACTTAGCCGTGTTCCCTTTTTGATTTGAACCCACCCCACTAAATCCCCTTCCCACATTCCCTCACACCTTTCGCACACACACACACACTTACACTTCATCGTGTGCGCTGCACATCAAACGTCAGAGGAGCAGCAGCCGCAGCAGCGGGAGCAGAAGTAGCAGGAGCTGGATCAGAAACCAACGCAGCGCGTCAGCTCGGAAGGAAGCTGTTGCCTGTGAGCCGCATTGTCTACTGTTCCCCAACTGCTCCTAAGGCAGCATTCCCCCCCCCCCCTCCGTTCCTCTATCATGTCGCTCACCCCGCCCCGCTTCCCCCCGCCCTTTGTTTGCCTATTTCTCAGAGTGGCTCCACACAAAGGCTGTGAATGTTTACACTTTGGATTTGCTGTTGGTCGTCGCATATACATTTTTTTTTTGCTACTGTTTCTTTTTCCTTTTTATGAAATTTGTTTGGTTTGCTCTGATTTTAAATGTGTTTTCGGTTAACGGTTGTTATGGCAATGAAGGCGGGGCAGGGGAACGCACCGTGTAACAGCGGCTGTTGCCAATGGGGTGTCCCTCCACTGTGGCACAATGCAGCAGCATCTAGACTTCTAAGTGAAATCCATTCCAGTTGCAATGCCACATTGCTGGAATGTTGCACAACACCGTGCAACGTTGCCAAAATTCACTGGATCTTTACTAATACCACCAAGCCAGGTTGTCCAACTTCATTGCGCATTGTTCAATTTCATCAGTTCAATATGCTTAGGTCATTTTTTTTTTGTTGCAACGTTGCCTAACTTCATAGCTTTAATATGTACGATGGCATTTTTGAACACTGATAACATTGCAACAGTAATATTTACTCATTGTTGCCAAACTTAATAGTGTTCCCATTCCAACTCGACAAACTGCACAGCTGCCAGACTTCACTTCTTTTCGCATTGTTGCCAACCTGTAAATTAGACTAATCCGAAAGGCTTTACAGTTGCTTTGCAAAATTGACAACTACATTGCTGCTGCTGCTGCTGCTACTGATGCTACGTTGACAATTTTCACTCACAGTGATGTGCATTGTGTAAGCCGCTAAATTTGTGTTTTATTATACATCAAATTTTGCAGGCTGCTGGCATCTGCCTCTGCCTCACCTGGCCACGTCTTTGCATCCTCACATCCTGCACAGTCGGCGTCATGCACATGTGTATATTATAGTAGTAAACGAGTATATCTCGCAATCTGTGGATAGTTTGAATGCGCGCCCAACGTCTCCACACATGCCACACAATTTGTGCCACTTAAGTGTTGCGCATCCATTTCCGCTTAGGTAGCGTCCACACACACATTCACTCCTCGAACCAACCACCCACTCGAAACCATAGAATCATAGACGCAACCGCAGCGAACAACTCGACTGCCTCTTGCTCCTCCCCCTCCTCCTGCTCATGCTCATGCTCCTGATTTTTTCACTTCGCCCCCCGTCCTCCCGCTCAGTCACATTATCCTTGCCTTTATTTTTTTCAATTTTCACTCGAGCGTTGATTGAAATGTTCAACGAACGAACGAATGGCACTGGAGGAGGAGAAAGCGGAATGCGGAGGCGATGAAGGACAAGAGGATTGGGAGTGGGAACTGAGGACATGCAGCAGCCGGCAGCAGTCAAAATGAGACAGAGAGAGAAAGCCACAATGGGCTCGGGTGGCATCAACTCTCCGGTTGGATCTGGGTGGTTGGTTGGTTAGTTAGTTGGTTCGTATGCGTTGCTGGTATTGTTATTGTTGTTGTTGCTGTCGTCCTCGTTGTTGTTGTTGGCTTGCCGGGCTTATTTGTTTGTTTGCATATAAATTGCAATGTGCCTCCCGTTTAGATTTTAAACTTTGTTTCTTCCAGTTTTACTAAATGCTTTTAGCAGCAGCAGCACCACCACCACCACCATCACCATCAATACCACCACCACCACCATTCCCAGCGATGATAACGGCACCGGCACCACCCCCGTTGTGAGTCCATGCATCATTCAGAGTCAGTTCATCACTTCGCCAGCCCATCATTCATCAAGGACAATCAACGCTGAGGTCCGTTCGCGGTTTACATTTGATTTTACGGCTCACAACATTTTTTTCCCGCTTTCTCAGATTTTTCATTTCTTTCATTTTTTCCGAGTTTCGTTGGTCGGACAGACGCCTAATGAATTAGTTTGCCGGTGTTTGAAATGTTCGACTTACCCCAGCGCATGGTAATTATTCTAATGAACATCCACACAATTGATATAGTGGTCGCTGGAATAGTCGAAGGCTTCGCTTTCCCCAGCATATTTGAGCATAAGAATATATAAATAAATAATCAAGATTTTAAATTTAAAGATTTCCAAAAAATAAACCCTACAAAAGAATGCATTAGTCTAAAGGTCAAATCAAGGATTATCGGTTCAAATTGTTATGCCCGTGAAATGTTTGCACTTATTTATACCTTAATGACCAGAGTTTATCTTTTGACCGATAGTTCCAATGACAGCTTTATGGCGTAGTAATAGACTTGGTAATTAAAACTAGTTTGCATAGGAACAGATGGTATATATGTGGAGTTTTCAAATATCCGTTTTGTATTTTTAAGAAATCAAATTTATGATGTAGTATTTTACTTAATGTCTTATTCAAATAATTGAAGATTCGATATGCGTATGCACATATAAAGAAATTAAATCTAACAAAAAGTTCTTAAATTCTATTGGAATTATTCGATTGATATATATATGATATATATGTGATAAATGATAAAGATCGTCTATTCCATTTGCTTGTAATTCTACTCGTTGCACTTCTCGAGCACCGTATAAACTTCTCCATAGCGCTGGATACGGTCGAAGCAGTCATCATCGCTGCCACTAGAACTGGAAGACTGCACATCCAATGATTTGGCCTCTGTCTGCAAGAGGGCGGCCAACTTTACCGGCGGACGATAGTAAACCGAATAGTGGCTCGCAAATCTGCGATTACCCATGTAATATTTGAGGAACTTGAGCGCCCGCCGCTGCCCAATGATGGGTTTAAGCGTTTGCTCGGTGAGCGTAAAGTTCTGTGACTGATCTGATCCGGGTGCATAAAGTAGAATGCCCTTTTTACTTAGCTTGGGAAGTTTGGTTCTGGGGGCGTCGTTGGACAGCGCCGTCGAATTACGGGCAACACTCTGATTGTTAAAAATCGTCAACTGCTCGGGAAGCTGCTGGGTTGCCGCTTTAGCAAGATTCTTTGCTGCCTGTTCCTTCTGTTTCTTACGCTCCGCATAATAAGATCTCTTGGAGATCGCCAGTTTCAGACGCTCATCATAGTCATTATCCTCCTCCTCCTCTTCGTCCTCTTTCTTCTCCTCGTTGTCGTCCTCTCTGTCGTTGCTCTTGGCTTTTCTTGTGGTTTTCTTTTTCGTTTTGTTATCATCCCGGGATTTTCCAACAGATTTTTCCGTTGAGTTTTTTGATGTGCAGCTTTGCACTTTATTGGCCGCCTGCCTCGTAAGATATCTAGGTGGATTGGTCTTGGCAAAGGTTTCCCTTGATTGTTTTGGCACTTTGGTTATATCGGGTTTGGTAACGGTCTCCTTAATCTGAGCCAGAGGTTTATCTGATTTAATAGATGCCGCCGTGGAGATTCCAGTGTTTTGCTGACTGCTCAACTTGTTTGGGATTTTTGCTGGAGTTCCTTTCAGAATGGATTTCGCTGGCGCTTTCTCTAATGTAGTTTCCACTTTGGAAATGGTGACCAGCGATTTAGTTTTCTCTGTCAGCTGCTTTCGGGTTGTTGTTGGCAACTCCTCCGTGTCACCTTCATCCACATCGAATTTCACTTTTATGAATTCCATTTTTGGCTGTGGAATCTGTTCACAACTCACGCTGCTTTTGGGTGTTTCGAGCGGAACCACGACATCTGAACTGCTATAATTCTCAACGAGCCACTTCTCCGTGGAGCTGTGCAATAGGGATAGGCCGTCGTCTTGGGGAAGGCGGGCCTAGCGCACGCACTTCAACTGCAACGACCAGAGGCACGCTCATCATCGCTCATCATCATTATCGATTACTTATGTTAATAACAGGGATATCGATACTGCGATCGATACCCCAATTAGATGTAAGCATACATTGAAACAATTTTTCTTCTTTGCCCGACCGCCGAAAAAAGCGCAGCATACTTTTCCCGCGCAAACAAACCCAAAAGAAACAATAGCGACTCGGCTGTCCATTCGATCTACTGGCTGCCTTGGATAATGCCGTGGACTCGTGTTATAAATTAACTTCCGTTCGCGCTTGCGTCTGTCACGACGGTGAAGGATCGCCTGCATGTGGCGGCGATGCTCCTGTTCCTCATGCCTCAGCCAATCACACACATGCTTTTCGATCTTCTGGGCATCGAATGTATTCAGAATGCAATGCAGTCCAGCTTCCTGCCACTTGCGCACATGCTCCTCGACAATGGGCAACGTTTGATTGAATATCTCCTTGTTGACGTCTTCCTCCACAATTTCTATCGTCGTCTTCGTTACTATATAGCCAAGTTTTTGAGCGCTCGTACGCCAGCGTTTCCAATTGTTCCACATTCCATACATTGTTCTTTAGGGTCTAGATTGAATTATTTCGAAGATCGGATCAAACGTAGCTCTTTTTATATTAACAATATAAGGCAAGATACGTCTTGCAACAAAAGCAGCGCTAGTACCAATGTGAATAGCTTCCAATGGGCAGCCTAGGAATATTTTTTCCAGGTCAACCTAACTGCCAAGTTTGTGACTGGCTAAATATTTTGTTTGCCATTATCACAAAAATTACATTTTTCGAATTTGCTTGGTGGTGTTTTCAATCTTCCCGAGCATTTTAGATATAAAATAAATCAATTAGATGCAAGTAACAATAACAAATACGATTTTGCAAAGGTTGGCCCAGACAGTTGCTCAAGAAGCAAACTCGCAGAGAAATCATTTATTTATTGGAATCTATGTTCGCCTTTAGCTGCACGCAACGAATATCCACAGTGGACTCGCAATCATAGAAAACTTTCAATTAACAACTAGGAGCATACATGGAATACAAATAAAGATTGGAAATAGAGAGGGTAAAATTGGATCCTAAGTGCTGGCCAGGTTTCAAGCACAATAATTTCGTTTAATACCAGAACTACGCGTTCAGCTTCACAGCGAAGTCAACGTCCATTTTGATGGACGGTTTGCGCACAACAATAGCTCCATTGCGTTGCTCCACCTTCAGTTTCTTGGAGACGCCATTCACCGTAATGGTGGCACTGCTGGGCACAGTCTTCAGCCCAGCAATTATAATGCGCTCGAGCCAAGCCTCGGAACGGTAATGGGGCTTGCCAATGAAACGATTGGTCAGCTGATTCTCAGCAAACACATAGTTCACATAGATGTGCTTGCCGTGGCGATACGCATATGATTTCTCATCGTCCAGATAAAGGGTGCCATCGGCCTTGCCGTGACGATCCAGGCAAATGACCAATGTGTACGGATCGTTGATCATGAGCGTCGAGGCACGACGCGGGCGTTCTTTCTTTGGCACAATGCTGCCGCCACGCTGCCAAACGGGTATCTGTGGAAAATGCAAATTTGCGACTGCTGTTATATGCGACAAGTGAGCAGCTGATAATGTGGACCCACCTTATGCTCGTTAACTGGTATGCTCTCGTAGCCGCTACGCTCCTGTCGCTGGAACGTATCCACATCGTACCAATAATCGCCATGCTTCTTGTCATCAACGGCTGGGAAATAGACATCCACTTTGCTAACGCCCTGCTGCATGACGGGACGGACAAGCAGACGATGTTGCACCAGAAACTGATTATCAATGCTAAAGGTCTCCTTGTCCGACGGGTAGTGGGTTAACATTGGCCGAATAACTGGCTCACCCGTCTTCTCCAGCTCATAGAAGCTTGTGTACCACAAAGGCAGATAACTATAGCGTATCTTCAGTGCTTCCTTGATGATCTCGCGTGTGCGCTCGGGGAAGAGCCACGGCTCGCGGCGCTTAGTATCGATATGGGCATGAGCACGGAAGAAGGGTAGAAAGGCGCCGGTTTGATACCAGCGCTCGACTAGCTCGGTATCTGGATCGCCAAAGAAACCGCCGACATCGGCGCCACAGAAGGAGAAACCGGCAACGGCCTCCGTCAGGCACATCTTTATCGAAAATGGCAAATGCGTCCAATCTGCCTTATTATCGCCCGTCCAAATAGCCGCATAACGCTGCGATCCAGCGAAATGAGCACGCGTCAATATGAATGGACGCTGGTTGGGATCACGTTGCTGGAGGCCTTCGAAGGTGCCCATGATATGCATATGGCCGTACAGATTGTGCACATCGCGATGCTCCCAGTTGCCATAATGTACCAGATCTTTGGGTGCAGTAACTTCGGGTCCATTGAATACAGACGGCTCGTTCATATCGTTCCAGATCATGACATTCTCGGTAATCGTGTTGAACTTGGACAAATGATATTGGCTGGCATAATAGTCGCGCACAACCGGATTGAAGAAGTCCGGATAGCTGGCGGCTCCCGGCCAGCACCAGCCCTCATAGTCACTGCCCTCACGTGTCTTTATATAGTAACCATTCTCGGTGCAATCGTTGTGAAAAAAGTAGGAAGTATCACGCTTAATATGCGGGTCAATAATGACCACCAAATGGCGGCCGAGATCGGTGAGATTTTTGATCATTGTCAGTGGTTCGGGGAATTTGAATTTGTCCCAGGTGAAGTAGCGTTTGTCATCCGTATACTCAATGTCCAGCCACATGGTATCCATGGGTATATTATACTCATCGAACTTAGCCGAAACGGAGGTCACATCGCGCTCATCGTTGTAGTTCCAGCGGCACTGATGATACGCAAGCGAGAACAACTGCGGCAGTGGGTGTGTCCCGGTTAGCGCTGCATATTGCTTAAACACATCCAGTGGCTTGGGTCCGAGCATTATGAATGCATCCACAATGCCCGACTCGGACATAAAGTGTGCCGATGGCGTCGTCGATTTTCGCGAACCAGAAACAAAATTAACCAGCGAGGACACCACATTCGTCTCGGCCGTATAGGTGTCCACCCAGGTCTCGGCTGAATTCTGCCAGTAGACGCCGGCAGTGCGTTCGGGGCTGCAATTGAAGTGATTATATTATTATTATTGTTATCAAGAATATGAAGTTCATTTTTGAATGGGTTCCTCAATCTGCAATAACCACAAACAGTTCTATACGACTTACCCATGACCATACAACACTGGCACTGTGCCATAGAGGGCCATCTTACTATCCAGAATGTACTCGAACACATCCAAATTGTAGAGGCGATAGGGGTCCGTGCCGGATGTTGATTTCAACGCAAAGCTATCGGCATGCTCGGGTATGCCAAAAAGAACCTCTGCGGCTGGAAATGAGAAATCAAGAGCAACTGCCTCGGGTCCACGGTGCTTAACATCGTGATGCGTTTTAAAATTCTCCTCCCATGCGCCTGGATCATCAACCGTTTCACCCGCGGGCTGTGCTGCCTCGGCATTCTCCTGCTGCTGCTGGTCATCGTATCCACCATCCGCTGGTTCAGCGTGCGGATGCGCCTTCTTGCGCAGATGCTCAAAGTATAGCCAATTTTTGGCATTCACTGCCACGACGAGCACATCCTTCTCATAGAAATCAATGCGAAATGGATCGCCATGGATGACAGCCTTGGAAGTGCCAACCGTAATCGAAAGCTCGTCCGACTCCTGGACGCGTATCCGTGTCGTCTTTGGTTCGCCCTTGAGTGCATGCTCAACACGATAGCGCGGCCGCAGCGGTTGCTTTTCATCAATTTGCAAACGGAACGTGCTGCCAACCAGCGCCTCCAGCTTCAATGTGAACTGATGATGATTCTCCTTGTTGATCAAATCAGCTGTCAACGAGTCCGAGTACGTATTCACTGTGCCCCGTATGATAGCATATTTACTGCCCGAGCTTTGCACCTTGCGCGAACGTCTAAAAGTTCCAAATTTATTGCATTTATTCAAATGTGATATATAGTTATTTTGTACGGGTAGAAGATAAGAGATATCTAAGATCTGAGATTGTGCTTAATTTATTGATTTCAAATTTAGATTTTTTGAGTGGCAATAAAATTCACTTAACACAGTGGAATTACACTAACACAGATGTATGCGTTTGTGTGCAACTTAAAAGTCAACCGACATTTTGTGCGCTGTTTGTATGTGTATGTAAATATGTGTTTGCTTACCTACAGAAGCTACTCTGCTCGCACGTTTTGAAAACTGTTGGATCAACGCCAGCAGCGTAGTTGATCAGCGCCCCAATAATGAGGCAAGCAATGATCGTGAAACGCATTTTCACCGTCTGTCCGCCCCGTCAGCTCCTCCTCTTGGGTGTGTATTTTCTAATCTTGTATTATAACGATAATTGTTTTGGGTGTTCCACTGAAATGCACAAAAATTCAATTATTTATCATCCACGGAATGGAACACGTCAGAAGTTCCGTTTCCGTTGGAGCCGGCAACAGATTTACAAAAAGACACAACTCCATTAGTAATCAGAAATTGGAATCAAAACGATAAAAGCGCAAACACAGCTGACGCTATCTGTATGATAAATCTTAAATACTTCAGGCTATGCTTAAATTTATATGTGGATATTTTTTTTGGTTGCCGGCAAAACAAAAATAGAGATGTCTTTTTAACAGCTTTAACTTTTGTAATATTCATTTACGTGTTGTTTAAGAGGCGAAAGATTTGTAGTCACTGATTTAAACTCACAAATTATGCAAATTAAGATAGGTTAAACAATTATTAATTACCTGAGAACAAAAACGGCACTTGCTATAAACTTTGTTGATATGCCAATATCACGACGACGGCGATATATCAAGTTATTTACGCGATACTGCCTTTATATAGATGGCCGAGCATGATATCGATATGATGAAATTATCGAGTATAATAGTTCTTGTTCGTTTGATGTCGCGCGTATCGATACACAAAAGCAAGAATGACATACCGATATTTATTGCAATGCTGCAAAAATGGTTGGTTATTCAAAGCACAATCGAATAGAATGCAAGAGATATATTTGACGCGTGATACAATTTTTTTAAATAACAAATAATTCGAAAGTTTATCAATAACGAATCAAGTTGGTAATGGGGAAAGAGCGCCGCAGACTCATGCATTTCTCACGATCGATGAACAAGGCGTTGACCTTGTTACGCAAGTCCTCCTCCAGGATGCAACGTGTTTTCAGCAGCGACTGATGTGTGGCCTCCGCCTGTTGCAACTTGTGATGTAGCACGTCGACAGTGCCCTGCAAATCATGCACCTCAACCACAAGTCGATCGTGAACCGTATCCCTAAATAGAGTAAATCATTGGTCAGACAGGCATGATACATTTGGATGATATGTTTTCCTTGATTTACTTGCAGAGCTCCATGCCCTCGCGATGGGAACGCGCCTCGAGTCGCGTCTGTGCCACCTTAAGTGGATTCGACTTATCCTGAATGGCCTTCTGCAGCAGAAACAGATGCTTCTCCATATCAAACAGCTCCTGCTGCACCTTTTGCAGATGCATCTGCACACGGTTTTTGGCTCCGGACATATCCTGAGCCCGCCTATCCAAAGCATTGTTCGTATTGTTCCAGAAGTCCCACACCGCGGAGGCAACGGCATTGACCACATTCTGTGCATCGCTGCGCAGCTGCGACAATTTAGCCCGCTCCGCCTGCGATCTGAAAATGCCATCGACATGCTGGATCAATTAAGAGTTTGTCCTAAATCTCGACAGGATTTCAAAATGCAGCATTTCTGATTTTGAATAATTGTTACTATTTTTTTTTTATAGATCTCTGAATAATGCATAATTATGGCAATTTCATTAGATGAAATTGAGACCGATCGGATGAAACCAAAAAATATACAACATACAACAAAATTCCGAGCAAGTGCATCGATGAGCAATAAGCAATCGGATGGGATATATATATTATATATACAAAGAAACCTACCGTTTGACATCCTCGCTGCTGGCTAGTGCCCAGGAGTCCTGTGTGCTGACAGTGGGATCGTATTTCTCGATGCCACCGTAGTAGGTGATGCCGCGACTGTGGTTGTTCAGGCGATGGCACATCGTGTCTATGCCCATGGTTGATTCCTTTCGGGTTACATTCATTTCCAGCAGTTGCTGGGCACCGCGGCAATCAATCGCCTGCTTGGCGATCTTCTCGTGCAGATCCTTGAGACGTTCGCGCGATTGCCGCAAATTATTGATCTCCAGGAGCAGCGCCTTCTCCACATTGTCGTGCACCTTCTCCATACCCTGGCGTGCCTCGCGATGAAATAGACACTCCTGTGCAATGTGCAGTGGTATCTCCAAATCCAACAAGGCTTTGCCACACTGCCGCTGTAGTTCATTGATGTCGGACATCTCGCCAACGAGCTTCTCCAGCTCCGCATTCAGCTCGTTGCGCCAAAAGATCAAGTCCGTAACGCGCTCACCTAGACGCCGTCCAGCATCACGTTGACCCGTCGATGCAGTCTCGTCTGTTTCACGCATCAGACGCACTGCATCATTGCGCATGCGCTCCGACATGTTGCTATAAGCCAAGCAGAACCAAAAACAATCGGTCAAGATTTTATGGAGCTAAAGATCTCGAACTTAGGATGCACATATTTACTATGTACACTCGGAGCGAACCCTACTGTTCTCGCTTATCCCGTTGCAAAATTGTTGATTTTTTGGAAAATAATGACGCAAAGATTCGAAAAAAAAAACAAAGCGATGAATGTGTTTGTGTTAATCACTTACCGATTTGTGTTGGACTCGCCGTAGATGCCCAAGTTATTGTTGTGCCACTCGTTGTTTGTGTAGCGCGTGTAGAGTGCAGCTCGGGCGGCATGCTGAGGATTGCGCTCGAATCCAGTGACAAGATTTGGGAATGTCATGCCCTCCGTTTTCATGCCCTTGGGGATAAAGCATGGCTTGGTCAGCTGATTGGTCACTGGCTGCTCCGGCAGATGCTTGACCTCGATCATCTCAAAGGCCATCTTGGGTCGCCAGGGATGACGTTGCGTTGTCTCGTAGGAGGCGCCCAGGCGTGTCGGCACCATCGCACCGCTGGTGGGCTCCATGCAGGGCTGCGCACCCGCATGGCTCCATGGCTGCAATTGGGAGTACATGAGGCTCTGTGTGGGCAGCGCATTGTTTGGTTTGTGCTGATCAGACATGATGCGTGCTAAACTATTACACTATATGATCTACTGCAAAATTTGTACCACTCGAAATTTATTCCGACTACACAAAAAAAATATATATATATATTCACAAAAAAAAATCGGAGAAAAATAAAATTTTTGTACACGATGTGAACTGTGCGGAATCGTTTTTAAAACTAAATAAAGAATTGTGTTTGGGATTCGAGCTTAAGGCATAGCCTACTAGGTAGTTCAATTATATAAAGTTGTAGTGACTAGTGTTGCGTATTATCATTTATGTTGGATGATAGATGGATACATATGATTCCATGAGATTGCGATGATCCTTGCGCTCTTTATATTCGTTCGTATCCGCTGTGGGCCATTTGTCCAGCAGATTGTCCTTGACCAAACGATGATCGAATATACGATTTTCAAGATATGAGTGCTTTTGAAATTCGGTGATCTCTTGACCTTTAAGTGGTGCCATTGTATCCAATGTGCCTTGTGTTGGACTCACGATGGGCACACTTGACCGCAGTAGAAGATTCTTGAGAGTTTCAGGCGCCTTCTGCGGATTCGGATTGCGTTGTCTGGCTAAACTATCTTCGATTGCCCAGCAGAGCATTTGCAATTGTTCAATAAAGGCGCCTGCAGCCTGGCACTGGCATTCCACAACTGATTGCGATTCGAATGGGTTTCCACATAAAATATTTACCACATTATTGATTTAACTTGAGTTGGTAACTTAGTAGCGGCTGTTTGTTATTGATGTCTTGCAATTTGTGAAACCAATGACATTGACAGCATGTGAATTGTGTTTAAGTTCAATGCCCTACTTAGGCACTGTGTGAAACTAGGGCGCAATATGTATTTTTATTTACATTTGTTAGGTGCAGATAATTCACAAAATTACAATTTAAATGTGGCGCCATTCTACATACTTGCCGTGATATCGATAGATTCATATGTGTGCCATGATAGTAAAGAAAAGTGCTTTGTTGTTTGTCTGTGTGTGCGATTTTGTATTATGCACAAATATTATTTTCAAATAGCTTTAGCTAACTTAGAGAGTTTTTATAACCATAAGAATCGCGAAAGCTGATTACATATCAGTGCCACGACAATCGATATTTGACGCACGATAGTCACGCACGACATGCCACAGGGTGCGTGTGTGTGTACATATGACTAACACACAGTTGTGCGATGTGTGCTACGAACACGATTAACGCAAAAAACAAAAGCAGAGCGAAACGAAACGAAACAGGCAGAAAGAAAGACGGCGAGGGCAACAAAATCAAAGAACCACATATGAATGTGACAGTCGACGAAATTTGAATTACTGTTTGATTGAACAGCTTGAAGTGAACTGGATATATATTCTAAATATAAGAATACAGCTAATTCGATGTACGATGAGCGCCAACAACAGCGAGACAGCAGCAGCGGCAGTGGCAACAGTAGCAACAGCAGCAGCGTCGACAAGCAGCGCAGTCGGCGCGAGCAGCGAGACGGATGCCGAATCATTGGATGCTGCCGCCACTTTTGTGGATGTGATGGAGGTGGACGTGGTGGATGGAGAAATGAAGATGGAGGCTGAGATGGAGATGGAGGAGGTCGAGGAGCGGGCCGAGTTGGCGCAGTTCATCAGTGAGCTGCAGGAGAAGATCGACAGCAAACGTCAGCTGCGCAATCAGAATGCCAACTTTGAGCTGCCCGGCGACAAATATTTTGCACGGCTTGACTCGAATCTGAAGAAGAATACGGCATTTGTGAAGAAACTGAAGCTGTTTACGGCCACGCAATTGGACGCACTTATGCGCGAACTGTCCGCCTTGAATCTGAGTAAATACATTTCGGAAATATGTGCTGCGCTGGCCGAAGCGAAGTTAAAGATGACAGATGTGCCAGCTGTGATCACATTGGCATCCAAGCTGCACTGCACCTACGCCGACTTCGATGCCCATTTCCTGGAGGCGTGGCAGAAGGCGCTAAATGTGAAGGCCACCGAGAAGATAAACAATCCGAGTAAATTGCGCGTCGATTTGCGTCTGTTTGCCGAACTGGTCAGTTCTGGTGTCATTCAGATGAAGCCGGGATTGGCGCTGCTTGGCGTGGTGCTGGTGCAGCTAATTGCCCAGGATAAGGATGATCATAGCAATTTCTCAATTATATTGTCCTTTTGTCGACACTGTGGCGAGGAATATGCCGGGCTTGTGCCGCAGAGGAAGCAACAGTTGGCCGACAAATATAATGTGGAGATGCCCAAATCGGATTTCCTTGGCGCCGACAAGCAGCTCAATTTGCGCACCATGCTCAAGGGCTACTTCAAGGCGCTGTGCAAGCACGTCCTCTCCGAGCAGACGATCCTCATGAACATGACGAAGAACATACGCCGCACCATGGAGTGCAAGGGCGAGATTAGCCAAGAGAAGCGCGAGAAATGTGAACTGATGCAGGCGAGCTTCGATAAGTTGCTGGCATCGGCGCAATCGCTGTCGGAGCTGCTGGGCGAACCGTTGCCCGAATTGACCAAGGAGTCTGAGTGCTGTAATCCGGGCACCGTTATTGACAACATGCTGGACGGCGCCACCTTTGGCACCTTGGATCCGTGGGGCGATGAGGAGACGCGTGCCTTTTACACCGATTTGCCCGATTTGCGGCAATTTTTGCCCAACTTTTCGGCACCCAAAGTCGATCTGCAGACACTCGAGGAGCCCAGCGAACTTACCGAGGAGGCCATCGATGCCAACATCGATGCGGAGCTCGACATGGACGATCCGCCATCGGCTGCCAGCGATACGCTCGACAAGGAGCAGGAAGAACAGCAACCTTCGCTAGCGGCACAGTCCACAGTCCCAGCTACTGGCGATCCATCTATTCCACTTACAACCAATGGAGCTGCTTCTCCAGCGCCGGTTCCGGCTAGCGATAAGAAAATGGGCAACGCTCTCATGGAGCTCGGCCGTCAGCAGCAGCAGCAGCAACAACAACAACAGCAGCAACAACAACAGCAGCAGCAACAACAAACTCAAACTGTAAGTGTTTTCAATATTCCCGCTCGTTTCTATATACCGATTTATTTCCATGAATTATATCATTCATATTTCGTCTCTTTCGCACTGCAATCGCAAACGCAGACGCAGCCACAGTCACAGTCCCAATCACAGTCTCAATCACAGTCTCAATCACAGTCTCAATCACAGTCGCAGTCACAGTCGCAGCCACAGCAGTCACAGATGCGACAGCAGTTTGATGTATTCCTGCTGAATCTGTTCAACTGCGTCAACAAGGAGCTTATCGACTCGGCAGCCATTGAGTTTCTGCTCAATTACAATACAAAAAATCAACGAAGGAAGCTAACCCGGACGATATTTGGTGTGCAGCGGACACGACTCGATATATTGCCATATCTGTCGCGATTTGTGGCGATAGTGCACATGTGCAACACGGATGTTGCCGCCGATCTGTCGGATCTGTTGCGCAAGGAATTCAAATGGCACATACGCAAGAAGAACCAGCTAAACATTGAGTCCAAGCTGAAAATTGTACGCTTCATTGGAGAGCTGGTCAAGTTCGGTCTGTTCAAGAAATTTGATGCACTCGGCTGCCTGAAGATGCTGTTGCGCGACTTTATCCATCATCACATCGAGATGGCCTGTGCCTTTGTGGAGGTCAGCGGCATTTATCTATATAACTGCCGCGATTCGCGGCTGCTGATGAATGTGTTTCTCGATCAAATGCTGCGCATGAAGACTGCAACGGTGATGGATTCGCGACACGCGGCGCAAATTGAGAGCGTCTACTATTTAGTAAAGCCGCCCGAGTCCGCCAAGCGTGAGGTGACGCCCCGTCCACCCTTGCATGAGTATATCAGGCATCTAATTTTTGAGAGACTGTGCAAGCAGAATGTGGAGCTCTGCATCAAAATGCTGAGGCGAATCAATTGGCACGATCCGGAGATTAGCGGCTATGCCATCAAGTGCCTTAGCAAGGCGTATCTGCTACGCTTTCCCCTCATACGCTGCCTCGCCGATCTTGTCTCCGGCCTGAGCTCGTATCAGCCGCGAGCGGTTACCATTGTCATTGATAATGTATTTGAGGATATACGCGCCGGCTTGGAGATACACTCGCCCAAAATGTCACAGCGTCGCATCGCAATGGCCAAATATCTGGGCGAGATGTACAACTATAAGCTTGTGGAATCGACGCATATACTCAATACGCTATACTCGATAATATCGCTGGGCGTGACTCTAGATCAAGCTGTCATCTCGCCCCTAGATCCCCCAGAGAGCCTGTTCCGTCTTAAGCTTGCCTGCATGCTGCTGGACACCTGTGGACCCTACTTTACTAGCCAGGCGACACGCAAAAAGTAATTACCTTTCAAATCATACTTCAAACTCAAACTCGAAACTAAATGAGAAAATCATTTTGCTTTTTACACAGGCTGGACTATTTTCTGGTGTTCTTTCAGCATTATTATTGGCACAAGAAATCACATCCCGTGTTTAGCAAATCGGAGAATACCTCGGATCTGTTTCCCATACTCGTCGATCACACATATCGCGACTGTTTGGCCGCCGTGCGTCCCAAGCTGAAGCCCTACAAGAGCCTGGAGATAGCCAAAGAGGCCATTGATAATCTGCAAGAGCAACTGTATCCACAGCTAAAGGCCAGTAGCACACAAGATACCAACGATCTGGCAACTATTAGTGAAATCAGCGAATTGGATGAGGGCGTAAGTTGCATAGTGAAGCATCCCGATCAGAATTCAGTAAGACTCACATTTTCATTTTCCTTTGCGTTTTTCGCTTTTTGTTTTTGCACACAGGCAACAGATGATTCCGGTTCGTCGAACAATCAGCGCGAACGTCAGGCAACTGATGGCTCTGAGGTCGATCAGTTGAACGATTGGACTGAGTATGAGGTGGAGTCAGCGCTGCCACCGCCGCCGCCAGAGAAATCCAAAGAGGATGTTGAGTTCGAGCAAATGTATGAGAAAATCACGAGTGACTCGTATCAGGAGCGCCTCAAGGAGCCGCCAATCAAGGCAATCGCCAAGGACATACCCGTGCCCATGACAGCACGCCTGCAAAAGAAATCCTACGATCAGCTAATTGGCAGCAATCCCCCACAGATCTCAAAGACTACCGCATCCGCTGCCTCTGCATCTGCTGTTGCCGTTGCCACTGCCTCCACGGTCGCCTCCACCTCCCCCAGTATCTCTGCCAATGCCTCCTCGGAGGATGCTGTAAACAGTTTACATACAGCAGCAACAGCAGCATCCGCAGCAGCGACAGGGACTGATGCTGCTGACTGCAGAGATGCGCTCGCGTCGGAGAACGGTAGTGGTGGCGTCGTCTGCGCCATCGGTGGCGCTGTGCCGTTCGTGCTGATGGTGCGCGGCAACAAGGGTGGCAAGCAGCAGTTTAAATCATTTATTGCACCATCAGGCTCACAGCTGGCAATCAATCTGAAGCTGCAGGAGCAGAAGACACGCGAGGAGAATGAAAAGGTCAAGCGACTGACACTGAACATAACCGAACGCATTGAGGAGGAGGATTATCAGGAGTCCCTGATGCCGCTGCAGCAGCGAAACTTTACTCAAAGCTATTATCAGAAGCCCCACAAACCGAAGTTCAAGCATCAAAAAGGAGCACCCGATGCGGATTTGATCTTTCACTAAATGTCCAACAGTGACAAGCAGTTTTCCTGGTTAGCTAGCAGAACGTTATCAACAGACCGGGCTGTTTGGCCTGTCTGCCCAGACGCTCCAAGAGCAATCAATGCCATATATATATGTGTGTATATATATATATATATATATAATGTATATCGAGAGCCACACGATGCCTTCAACTCTGCATAGGCAGACCACGGACGGACGACCACGAATGCCTCATCCATGTCTATGTACCATTGTTAGCTGCTATATATATATTGTTGTGGAACGTACTTAAATCGGAGTGTCCTAACCATGCCAAGGCATGTACATACGTATATATGTGTACGAATCAAATGTGTTATCGATTCATCTATGAATATGTACATAGAGCTATAAAGATTTTATAATTTAAGATTATAGCAGTGCGCAGATTTGTTAAGGAAACAGCATTTTGTTTTTAATCAATAAAAAAAACATCGATTTTTAGAAGCAAAATTGCGGTATACTTTTAGGCGATACAAGAGTTGTCTCGAACTCGATCAAATCTATTCCGATGCTTAACGCATATGGTGCGCTAGGATCGCAACTCCGTCGAGCTGCATTAATGGATTAAGGCGTCATCTAAGTACTTACGAAAATTTCATTCACTTGGCGAACGGAAATGGGTTGCAAAACACCAAATCCCTGTCTTCTCGGAAACTACACATACGATCTGAATGTCCTTTGGCAAGGATCAGCAAGGATTCGGTAAAGTTATGAGCGATTTTCTGTTTTAAGGGTTTATTTTATTGCTTTATTGGAATCGGCAGCCCAAATGGCATTTTTCTGATATTGTTTTCGTCGAATCCTGAAAATATCTGTGTCATTTCAACATCCTTAAGGATTTGACCGAGATAAACAAAATCGGTATATTTGTTTTTCAAAATATTTCGCATTTATTGATCATTTAAAATTCGCTTAGCATAATCCCGTAATTGTCTAAATTTGTAGAATTACAAAAAAAAAAAAAAAATCATTTCTCAATTTTCATTCTTACATTTGATACCAACAAATTTCAATAACATGCAAAAATATGCCCCAAATTGATCAGCGCCTACAAAAGGGAGCGTCGATTTGACCTATTAGTAGTTTTGCTTAAAGTTGATTCATTGATTCGTACACTGCATAAAAATACCTACGATTATTTATACTTTTCTACTTGGTTGCGTTGCTTACCATCGCATCCTTTGTTTTTTGTTTGCCCCACAGCCCGCTTGTTATTAAGTAATAATTCTACGCCGTACATAATTGCGAATACTGTACCCATATATCCATTCACCTTACGATATACAAATAACTGTGTCTTCTAATTTGTTTTTTTTTCTTTTTCTTTTTTTGTATGCTTGCATGCACCGCAGTTGCAAAGGTTTGCTAAATACAATAATGCTTCTAGCTAGGGGGACCGCACTGCTCAATTTGTAGTACATAGCAGCAACTACATCTAGCTGTAGTTAGGAACACATAACTGTGGGCGTAGCGTACGATTGTGTGTGAGTGTTTGTGTATGGGTGTATGTGTGGACATTAGCATAATGTATCAACTAAGAGTAAGTATGTGTATTAAGTACGTATGTATATGTATATGTATTTATATATAGCAAATAGTTAACTAGTGATTACAGTTTGTTTCGCAGGTACCGCAAGGAGTACCCTAATTGGTAAGTTGAATTGGCCTGGTTCGGTTTACGTTTAGTTTCTCTTATTACTCTTCTTATTTAAGACACAGCACAACATTTAACAATTATGTAAGTACACTTTCAGTTTCTCAATGGTTCTGTTTAGTTTTCAATCTTAAAAAACACACACACGCACGCAAAAAAAAAAAACAATCATGCAACATTCACACTTTGATGGTGACAGAGAAAGGAAGTGTGTGGTAGAGAGACAGAGAGCGGGTAATGGTTACACTGCATGTTATTCATTATTCTTTCATACATACGAGAGTGATGGATATAAAGAGAGAGAGAGAGAGAGAGAGAGGAAACGAATCTGCGAATACCTTTCACTTACAATGTGAATTCGATTCATTGGTTGCATTTTGGGTGTCAAGTGATGTGTTTAGATACAGGGAAATGGATCTAATACTTAAATGGTTACTGTTTGCTTAACTCTAAGCTTAATGAGTACCCTTCACAAAAATATATATCCTTACTAATACTAATGCAACGCAGATACTTTAAGCACAAGAAAACAACAAACGTATAAATTAAATCACATAAATCAAAATGCCACTAAGTTAATAAATAATTATGGGGAGTTTTTGGTTATGTTGACCTGTTCTTTAGAGTTGAGGTAAATAAATAGGGTTCTTAGGTGTCACACACATCCACACACACACACACACACACACACACACACACACAGGGATCCATGCATTTGCACTCTAAGTATGGCTGTTAAGGCTAATACATTAGTTTGTGGCCATTTTTTGTTTTGTTTGCTTGTTTTTGAAGTATGTCTACGCTTAAAATCGATTTTGATGTTTTTGGTGTTTGATTTGTTGTCGCTGCTGCTTGACGCTGTTGCGAGTTTAAAGATTAATTGTGTCCAGATCCTGGCAGGGAGCCCGTGGACTTAGATCATCGCTGCCGCTGTTGTTCTTTTGCGTATCGACGCTGCCATAGCCATCGCTCCTAATGTCCGCCATTGATGAGTGTATTTGATTGATGTGATTGTGTCGCTGATTTGTGTTGTTGTTGTTGTTGTTATTATTATTATTGTTGCCGGTGTGTGGGATGTGAGTGTGACCATTGGACGTCATCTGCTTGCCGATCACGCCATCAACGGAGCCACCAGTAACCATAGTGTTATGCAGCGACTGCGACCTCTTGGTGCCGAGGCCCAGCGGAAAGGCAAGGTCCTTCGGCGGCTTGTGCATTATTTTGCCCGATGTGATTAGCCGGCCAAAGCCCTCCTGCGAAATATCAAAATCAAATGAAACGAGAGCGTAAGTCCAGGCTAGTTGAGCTATTGACCACGCAAACCACACTCTCACCTGATGGGCAAAGGCGTAGCCCGAGCGCACGGAGCGTCGTCCGCGGCGCGAGGATGGCGTGCGACGCACATCGCTGGAGACGCGCGATTGCATCTTCTTCAGCGACTTTTGGCGTATCTGTGCGTAAATTTGTAAATACTGGGTGAACAAAATCAGAATCAGAAAAGCAGCTGCTCACCTTGTCCGACAAGCTGGGATGCACGTCCACCAGATAGAATTTGTAGGCGAGCACGGGAGCCATCAGCATGACGACAGTGATTAGCATGGTCACCCAAAACGTTACATCCTTGATGGCCTGCGTCAGGGAGCCCACATAGGGGCCGCCAATGACATAGTTATAGAAATAGTCCAGCACAAAGTACCAAATGAGGCTGCCCCAAATTGTGATATGATTGACAATGGTCCAATACGAGGTGTACAGCGCAATCTAAATTAATGGAGGGGTCAAGTGGGGGTGGTAAAGACAACGCACACAATCTCATCCATTTTAGTCTCACCTGGGCTGTATTGTCCACGATCAGTATGGTGGCGACGACAGCGCCCAGGGTCATATGATCGCTCACAATGTAACCGTTGTGGGAGACACCATCCTTATAGACGCCATACGGTATAAGGAACAGTATGAGCGATGTGAAGGCGCCATGGAGCACGCTGTAGATGAACTCGCGTATGTTGAAGAGCTCACTCTTCAGGCCCGGCGTATAGAGGAGCGGATATTCGACGCTATCCTTATCCGAAACATCCTGCTCAAAGACGCCCAGTGCCAGCACCGGCAGCGATGTGTAGAACAGATTGTACACCGATATGAACATGGGATCGAACACTGTCTAAATATGCAACAGTAATCGATAGAATCATATCAATAAATATATATATGTGTGTGAATATGAATATGAATATGAATATGTATAATTGAAATATGTATAATTGAAATATCTGAAATATCAATTTTGTTGAGTGCATTTACTCACCTGTGCACTAAAGCCACAGAAGAGGGAATACCAGCAGTGACAGAGCGTAAATGCAAAGTTTTTGTAGAAGAAGTAGCGCAGAAACTTGCACATGCGATAGTAGGACCAGCGACCGTGCACCAGCAACAGACGCTCCAGATAGCAAAATTGGGCGATTGCATAGTCGCTCGATAGCACCGCCTGCAGACCCTCCTGGCCGGATATGCCAACACCGATGTGAGCGGCTGTCAATGCCAACAGAATACAGATACGGTTACAGATGCATATCAAATATTTGCGCAGTGTACTCACCCTTGATCATGGAGACATCGTTGGCGCCATCGCCAATGGCCAGAGTGACGGCATTTTTGGCACGCTTGATTAGTTCGACGACCAGCGCCTTTTGTAGCGGTGTCACACGACAGCAGATCACCGCCTTGCAATTAGAGGCAATGTCCAAGAATCTGTAAGCGATGCGAAAAGTGACAAGTGAAAAGTGCGAGCGAAGAGCAGGAGCTAGTCACTCCTGAAGTTGATTTCATTTTTTGAACTCACTTGGTCTCCAGCTCCGGCGATAGACAGTGGACCAGTGAGTGGCCATTGACGACCAAGGCGAAGCCCGTCGACTCGTCCACTTCGGATGGAGCTGGAGTTTGTCTTCCGTCCACGCTCTTCCTGGTATCGCCATAGATATTTTGACATTCGGAGCTGCATTGGTGTGTGTGTGTGTGTGTGTGTGGGAGAGAGACAGTATATATTAGTTAAGAACTTTCATTGGATGTCAATTTGGTTGTGTGAGTGAGTGTTTGAGTGTGTGAGTGGAACGAAAAAATTGTATTGAATGAATATCGAACAATATATCAAATCGATGGCTACGCAATGATCAACAATTAACAGTGAGAGCGAAAAGCAAATACACAGAAAGAGAGACAGAGAGAGAGAGAGAGAGAGAGAGAGAGAGAGAGCGAGAGAGAGAGCGAGTTATTTGTTAATATTACATAGGGTTAGACAGAAAGCATGACAGAACAGAGACAGAGAGAGAAGGAAAGAGATAGAGAGCGCGACTGAGAGAGCGCACTACACTTCTCTAGTTGTCTCTCAATATATTTGGATAAGTGGCCATGAATAAGCATTACTTTTAATGATATATATGCATATAAGATATTGGTACTATTTCAAAATAAATACAAGAACAAGAACAAAAACGAGAACGAGAACGAGCACGACAACAATATCAGTATTTGATTTGAAAAGGATGAGATTTGTGCGATTGTCAACTTCCGATTTGGTTTTGTTCGCACAACATATAAATAATAATGATTGGGATGACAAAACTAGCAATACTTAAACAATGCACATTTAGTTATTAAATCTATGAGGATAACGAAAAACAATTTGTAAATTTTTGAGTATTGAGTTTTGAGTTTTGAGTATTGAGTTTTATGAGATTTGGTTCGTTTACTTGACGGGCGGAACAAGTACCAATAGAGGGTTACATCCTTGCGAACACTAAAAGATTCATTAAATTATGATTGCTTTTTGATTTTTCTATATTCGTTTGGATTGGTTTTCTTTCAGCTAATACAGCAATATGCTACTTCTAAGCAACAACAAATAAATACAAGTAATAATTGAGTAAATATATATATATATATATATATATATATATATAATAGCTAATAGTTGATAATCTGAGGCTACTAAGTATCGGTAGGGATCGCCGCTGAGGTAAATTGGTAAGTCAAAAACATATATTCGATTACAAACCAACATCGTTAAAAAACCAAAAAAAAAAAAATAATAATAAGTAAACAGAAAGAGAGAGAGAGAGATAGAGATATATATATAGAGAGAGAGAGAGCGACAGAAAGAAAGATACATTCATGGAGTTAGCGGAAAATACAGAGTGTTTTTCTAGCTGCGCTTTTGGTGTCATTTCTGGTTTAGCTTCACTGCATCTAGAATCTTGATTATTTATTTGTTCTTATTTATTTTGATTTTTGGATTTTTGGTTTTGCTTGGAGAAGCTTTGGAATTAGTTGCTTTTGGAGTGCCCTCTACCTGTCCGGTCCGCCCTTATTATCCTTAATTTTGGCATCCCACCTAAAGGTCACCACCGATATGGCTGGCGGTGGCTGTGATATAATTGAACCATTCGAATCCTGCATAAAGGCGGATGTCTGTGTCATAGTCACGCTTAAGGGATCCATGCCACTTTCACTGCCATAATTATCGATACCTGCAAGTCAAAATTTATGAATCATTTCGAATGGCATACGAATGGTATGTGGATAGCACTCACCGCCCGGCCGAAAGCGATCGAATATCTTGATGGACTCCTTGAACTGACGCAGTTGCTTCTCGACCTCCTCCACCGAGCTACCATCCACAATGAAGACATCCACCAGTTCGTCCGTTAGCAGCTGGCAGGAGTAGCCAATGTTGATGGCAGTTTCTGGAATTTTGTGGAATTTACTGGTCAATTGCAAATGGGTTTTGGACTAATTTTGTGGATTACCCACCCTGTTTGTCGCCAGTTAGCACCCAGATCTTGATGCCCGCATTCTGGAGATTGGATATCGATTTGGGCACACCATCCTGCAGTTTATCCTCGATTGCTGTCACACCCAGCAGATCCATGTCACTTTCAATCTCCTCGTACATCGCATTGAGCTTCTGTTCGCGCGAATCCATCGACAGCGAAGCTTCCTGATGTCGCAATCGCCAGTTGTTGTAGTAGTCTTTGCTCAGCTGACGTTCCGCCAGCACCAGAGTCCGTAGACCCTCTCCGGCGAATTTCTGCAGCGAATGAGTATAGTGGTTAGGAGAAATATAGAAGGAAATTCGACATAGTTTTGTTCTCATTTTCCGAGTGTATACAATTAAACTTGTAACTTACATTCAGGTGGTCCTGGGTGCGCGCCTTCATATCTTCCTGACCGCCGTGCAAGCGATCGTATATCACGTTATCCGCACCCTTGCAGTAGAGCACCACGGATTCGGAGCGCCGCAGGATGACGGACATGCGTTTGCGCACATTGTTGAAATCGAGTATGTGCAGCAGCTCGTATTCCTGCCGGACAGACAACAAAATACATATATATTCATCGTTGCAGAAGAAGTGGGTAAAAGTCCAAGAATAACATATTCCAAATAATAACTTACCTCGAGGTTGCCCATCACTTCGATGGTAATACTATTTGGTGTGCGTGAGCGGAACACAAAGCCAAAGTTGCGAGCGGCTGACACGAGGGCCGCCTCATCCGGACTCTGCGCCTGGTACTCCAGTCGGCCGTCGACAGTCTCCGCCATAACCGTATGGCAGAGGGCCAGCAAGCGGAAGAAGTTCTGGGCATGCCGCTCATCCGAGTGTACCGCATCCAGCAGTGTGCGATCGTACCACCGAAAGTCGCTCTCGTAATGCGGATTGGCCGAGAAGTCGATCGGTTCGAGTACCTGAAATTTGCCCAACATCGAAACAGTTATCATTATTCGGCTGGATGGTGCATGCCACATATATGGGGTTTTGTTTAATCTCAATGTTCAATGTTGTACTTGGAAGCAGTTTTTGCAGGATTTGCATTATTGTAGCACAGCGCAGGCATATCCAATTTAGATACGACATTGAGCTTACAATATATACAAGATATCGGTTAGAATACGGCATTGTTGTTAGATGATGCGTTATTTGTTATTAGCTCATTATACGATCAGCAGATAGATAAAGCTGATGATTACAAATGTGGATATGTCAATATTATGTTCGTTCTATGCGAGTTTGTTAAATACATGATTTGAGCGCAGTTCAACTTGGCATATTGGCAAACAAAAAAGTAGCACAAAAAGCAGTCAATAATATTGTGACCAGCTGATCCTTACACACACACACACACACACACAGAGAGACGCACACACACACACATAGGAAAGGACACACAATGAAAGCACTTGGCAGACAATCCAAAGAGGCATCAAATCGGCACAGATATTCTAGTCGATGTGAGGCCTCCGCGTTGACTGCCTGCTGAAAGTGCTGCAAGCCAATAATAAATAAATTACAATAGCGAAACAAGTAAAACTCTGGACAAGATTTGCAGATAGAGAAGGAAGGAGTAGGAAGGGAGTACAAGTGGTCGACATGCATACGTGCACTTTTTGGTGTGACGAACTCCAATTTGTGGCAAAGCGGTGGGTGCTTAAATAACGGTGCTGATGTGCGCTGTTCTCGTTGCTGCTGCTGCTGCTACTGCTGCTGCGTGAAGATGTTGCTGCTGGTGCTGCTGCTGTTGCTGTAGTTGCGCCAGACTGTCTCTCATTGTTGTGTTGTTGCTGCTGCTGCTGCTGTCGAAATGGGGCACAACAGCCGCTGTCGATTTTGGCTGGCTCAAATTGTGTTTGAAATGAGGATGTCTCTGAATTGAATTGAAGCTGCTTGCGATGATTTGTTAGCTGATGATCTTGTGAGCGATTGTTGCTATTGTTGTGTTGCTTTTGCTGTTGTTGTTGTTGTTGTGGTTTGTGTTGTGGTTGAATGTCATGCAAGATTATTACTTTGTCGCTGCTGTTGCTTGTGGACAGACCGGATAATTGTCGTCGCATCCGCTGGCCGCCGCGCGTTAGACAAGCGCCCAATCTCTTGCTGCCACCGACACTGCCACTATCCGTATCACGGTCACTGCCACTGCCACTGCCACAGCCCGGATCATTCAATTCATTGGCGCTGCTGTGTGGCAGCAGATAATGCACCTGTTTCGGTGCCAACGGATTCGCCACGCTGCTCACCGTCGGCGACATCAGTTCGCCGGCAATGCGCCCCTGCAGCTGCTCCGGCCTGTTGGCCAATTGGGTGCCACCGGTGCTCGTTACCAGCACAGCACTCTTCATCCTCTTCTTTGTCGCATGCACCTCAGCGGCATGCACCAGTATTGTGGGCGCTGATGTCGGCGTTGCTATCGTTTTGTTGCATCTGTTGTTGCTGTTGCTGCTGCTGCTGCTAGTTTTGAAAATTGATTGCTGCTATAACGAGTAATGTGAGATTGTTTTGCTGGGCGCACAATTAAACATAGACACACAATATTTAGGGGCATTTGGGGGCTACGACAAAGATCGCTATTGTTTTTGTTGCAGTTGTTGCATTTATTGCTGTTGTGCCACTAATGTTGTTGTTGCTGTTGTTGCTGCTAAAATTGCATGCTACAGTTACAGCCACTTTTGCTAGGAATTGGCCATTTGCATTTCTTAATTTCAGTCTGGTTCCTTCCAAAAACGATGTCTAATTTCCCCAAGTGTAGTTTTCTATGTTTGCACTTACAGAAGAAAATAGTGAAATCATTGTATTTTAGGGCTTGCCCAATCTAGTTTTTAGGATCATGCTTTCTTATACTTGGAAATGAAAAACTTTCTAATTTGTAGGGCGATATTTTTCGGAATAGACTCCAGGTGCCGCAGAAGCTGCCAAACCGCGGAAGTAGTAGCTTTTGCCCGGCACAGGCCAGGATGCGATTTGTAACCTTGGAAAGCCCGCCCCCTAACTAGTTTAGCAGAGCTAGCATGGAACCGGCCAAGATTGCGAAATTTATGAACATAACTGGCTAATCTAATCTTTGATCATAGGTTTTACACGAGTGTAGGAGAAATCCGAACAAGATCCCACATGATGGTATCACAACGGGCCAAAGATGGCCTAACCTAATCTTATGCGGTGCAACTACATTTTCTGTACAGTGTGTAATTGATCAAATAATAAATAAGAAAATAAAATATCAGTTTTGTACATATATATATATATATATATATTGGTTCATTTAGTGTTAGCTGAAAGCCAACAATTGTGCAGTGAATTGTGGCTTAAGCGCTTGTAAACATTTCTGTTGGATGCCCCCAACAGGCGCAAAGTGCACACACACACACACTCCCAAACACACACCACACACACAGTTAGAGAGAAGAGTTACACACACACACACACATACACCAGGGACCACTACACTAATGAAAGTGTAGTTCAACAAACCGAAACCTTACTCAACAACCTCTTTTATGCCGGAAGCATAGATACCACCGGACACCAGACTTATATATATATATATACATACATATAGATAGAGAGAGAGATAAATTGATGATAATTGCTCACCTCAGATATTTGGATGGGCTCGCCGGTGCGCAGATCAATGACATCGCCGTAAGTGCGTCCGTTGATGCTGCACTTGTTGAATGTCATTATATTTTGGGTGAGGGTGCCCGTCTTGTCCGAGAAGATGTACTGGATCTGGCCCAGCTCCTCGTTGAGCGTTGTGGTGCGTGCTTTGGCATATGTTTGGGTGCGTGCATAGTACATCTCCTCATCCCAATTGATGAGGAACGATTGAACGAATCGTATCACCTACAACATAACATAATGATATATCAACAGATTCAATTAGATTGGATTCGACTAATCCGTAAACTGACCTCTACGGAAACATAGAGGGATATTGGCACAACAGTGTTTAAGACTATGGCGTACGAGAAGAATACGAGCAGGCCAATCACCGTCGCACCGGATGCGACCATATCTTGTGGAATTATGTGCTCCCAGGGCAAATACAGTTGAAAATGCTGGCCAATCAGTCCCTCCCAGATGGCGCTGCCGACCGCAAAGAACGCACAAATCGACACCAAAAACAGCACAATCTGATCGTGATGAAATTAAGTATATTAATTACAAAGGAACTGCTGTTAAGCCAAAAAAAAATAGATCGCTTCACCTACCCCAATGATGATAAAGTTGAGCAGGCGGTCGACGCCGGTGCTCTTGAACTGTGTCTTGCCCGAGTTCTGCATGAGTTTGGTGTCGACACCGGCAAAGACGACCAGGCCGTAGCACCATTGTGTGTTCCGCAGGACACAGCCGCGCAGCAGGATCTTATCGTTGTCGAGGGCGAAACGCTGATTCTTCCAGATGAGCGTGCCATCGAATTTGTTCAACAGATTGTTCGGCCGCTCACAGATAATCTCGCCCTTGAAATCCCAGAGGAGATCATGCTGCTCGCCCAGCTCCGTTGTCTCCGTTAAGCATTGCTTCGCCTTCAGGTTCGTCTCGCCGTCCAGCTCGGCCGTCTCAATGAAGCAGAGGCCATTCGGCTCCGATGTCGTCAGCAGCAATATATCGGCGGCCACAAACTGATTGTTGTCCAACCGTATCACATCGCCCACCTGCACTTCGGACCACTTTGCCTCGATTAGTTTGCCATTGCGCAGCGTCTTCGACTTGCGGTTGTTCACCTGCGAGTCTGAGAGATGGCGTTGCTGCAAAGTGAAAACTCAAAATTGGTTTGCTTTATCGATGGGATTTACATTTACAACACATACGATATCATCGTAAGCATCCTTAACGGCGGTTAACGTTAGCACACCAATCAACGGTATCGCTGTCGTCACTGGCGTCAGCGATGAAATCGCCGGTATCAGTTGCAGCACCAGTAGGCACAGGAAGTAGAAATTCGCCAGGCGTTGAAACTGCTCCAGCAGATTGAACGGCAGAAACGTTAATAGCGAATACTTCGATGTCTTTATATAGTTGTTCTACACAAACGGGAATAACGACAAACAAACCAAAAATAACTTGATTAAATGACAGAAACTCATTATGTTTAGAATCACAGTTAGGGGCGGCAACTATCGATAAGTTATCGACAGGAATACATTGAAATGTTGCCAGCTCTGGTAATTAATCGATAAGAACAAAAATCATTGCGACAAACAAAATCGAGCAACACAATTGGCGAAAATTCAAATTCCAATTCAAATTCCAATTCAAATTATTATCGCCATTTGGCGCCAACTTGTTAAATGGCGCACTTATAACTCCGATTCAAAATTGTTGGCGAATTTGAGAAATAATTAAGTGTGCCGATGTAAACTATAAAGGAGAGTGAAATATCTTTCACTTACGTGATATTTGAATTGAGAATTAAAGTCTTTATCGTTGGCGCGGATTCTGCGTTCGTTGTCTGCAAATAGACGAAGAACAATGAATTGTATTAGTAGTATTGGCATTTGGAAACAAACGGAAAGAGTCCCAGGTCTGGGGGCAACAAACAACAGGTGGAAATGAGTATGTATTTGTACCCGAGAAATAGTACGAGCTGCGTCTGCGTCGCATTTGCGACAATCTGCGCAGATTCCGGGCCGATGCTGATGTGGAGAGCGGCTGTTCCAGCTGTTCGCAGCTGGGGCTGCTGCTATTGTGGTGGCCGCTGAGCAGCGTTTCGGGTGCACTGCGTCGCCAGCTGACGAGTCGTAGCAGCATCGAGAGACGCGGCTTAGCAGCAGCAGCCGGCACCTGTTCTTGCTGCTCTTGTTGTTGCTGCTGCTGTGGCGGCATTGCCTGTTGCTTATACTCCAGCTCCACATCGCTGAGACTGACTGCTGCTGAGCATGCTGCTGCTGCGCCTGCTGCTGCTGAGCCTGCTGCTGCTGAGCCTGCTGCTGCTGAGCCTGCTGCTCCACTCACACTATAAAAGCAATCATCATTGGGCACAATGCTCGATGTTGTTGTTGTTGCTGCTGCAAGTCTTGTGTTTCGTGCAGCAAGTGGCGTGGCTATTGTCTGCGTGGAATTGCCAATGTTCATTGTCTCCGGCTGTGCGAGGCGCACCTGCTGTTGCTGCAGTTGCTCCTCCTGCTCGAGTTGCTCATCACAGATCAGCATGCGTCGGCGACGCGATTTACGCGCAAAATGAAACCAACGTGTGCGGCGCTCAACTGCTCCTGCTCCTACTCCTGCTGCTCCTGTTGTTTCTGCTGCTCCTGTTGCTGTTTGCTCGGCATCAGTCTGTGGCAACTGCTCCAGCGGCTGTTGCTGTCCCTCATCATCAATATTGATTTGACAGGTGTGCAATACGGATAGTTCCAGTGTATCTGGACGTTGGCGCCTTTTTTGCTCCGCCTCGCCGCATTTTCTGGAGCCGGACATGACTTCGCCTATATCTCTCTCTCACCTCTCTCTCTCACACTCTTGCTTTTATTGACTCTCTGTTGCTTTAGCTGTTCGTTGGCCAAGCTTCATCTTTGGCTATATTTATATAGATATATATACTTTTTTTTTTTTGTTTAATGCATTTGAAGAGGAATCTTTTTAAAACATTTTAAAATTTAGCAAAGCTAAAATAAAAAAAACAATATATATATATATATATTTATATATTATTCTTTGAGGGATTGCCGAGTGCATTGTTAGAGCAAAGGGCAAAGTTGATGGCCATAGCCATAGTCATCGTTAACGTCATCGTTAACGTCATCGTCAGAGTCAGCAACACCTTGGCAAGATATTAATATGCATTGAACAAACAACTATTAGCCATCAATTAACCATTGACAAACTGTGGCATTCAGCAAGGTGTTTTTGACAAGAAGGGCAAGAATATGGCATCGCGTGCAGCAAATAACACATTACCGCTGGACAATGGCAGAAACAGGTGCAATTGCAAACACCCACAACTGATTCCAAATGCTACAAACGGTTGCCTTCTTAACGCTGCCACCAGCGGCGTGTGGCTAAGAGGTGAGAGGGGAAATTTGTTTAAACACTCTAGACACCTTTGGGGAATTCCAAATCAACAGATTCATTGCGACAGATGGTTGCAGCTGCCACTAATTTAGCCTAACTTGCAACTTGTACAACTGCATACTGTATTTTTATGACCACACGCCACAAACAAACAATCGTTTCACTTATTTAGATTTCTTTTGTTTTTCTTAGTAGACGCGCGATTCTCTCTCATTATAATTCCAAATGTGTTAATTGATTCTCGTTGATTTTGCAAATTTGAGAGTAAAAATTCAACATAAATCAAAAATAAGAAAATATGAAGGCAAATGGAGAAATAATGAGGAAACTGGGTCTCAACTTATGTACAGTTGTGCCCAAACGAATTGTATAAGTAATATTAACATCGCTTAATCTTTTTGGTATCTTTGTTAAATATGATCACATATATAATATATTGTTTGAGATCCCCGTAAAATCATAAGTTTATTTTTTCAAATAAAGTTTTATAGCTGTTTGCACGACCCGAATCGGAATAGGACTCCCGGTCACAGAAAAAACAGTCGATTTGACGCCTCTATGTATATTCTTCTTGGCAAGCGAAGAGCAAAGCTCTCTCTCTCTCTCTCTTCCTCTTTGAGCTTTGCTTGATCTCTTTAAAAAGCTCTCTAAAAAACTGTATCGCCCTCGCCTTGTTGATCGTGGTCACTTTCGCTGTTGAAATTTCGTTTTTTTCAAGCACCTGATTGAAGTCTGATGATAATCTCTGGAATATTAGGTACATATAATAGCTCAGACTAAATTTACATTAAAGCCAAATCAAGAGCTTTCAACGTTGATCCTTGTTGAGTTTTATACAAAAAAGATCTTTGCCAAAAAGTGCCAGTGTGTGTGTATGTGTGTGTGTAATGTGTCTTCCTCTCTCTTTCTGTATTGTGTGTAAGCAGCCAACTATTGAATGAATTGAGAATGAATCCAGAGAGACACGCTAATTACGCCGGCTACAGAAGCACATGCACTACTACTACTACTAACTACATACACATACACACACACACACAGACACTATTTGCTCTCTTACGCTTTCATCCGATTGCTGCGTAAGAGCAGCACATTGAAAGAGATTCGTATGCGACGTAAACTAAATTGCCGGCAAGGCTGAGCTACTCTGTGTGTGTGTGTGTGTGTGTGTATGTGTGTATGTGTGTATATATGCATGTTACAATGTTTATTATATTTGTGTGTTTTTGTTGTTTTGTGTTGCTCTCCCTCCAGCAGCTTAGAAACGGCATGAGTCACGCACGTGAATTATGCTCCTTTTCCATTGTTTTTTGCCTACAACACTGGGGTTTTCTTTCCCTTAACGAGTGCGTTGTCGCATGCGTCACCATGGCAAAGTCGCCATAGCTTCCAACAAATTAACTACATATATCAATGTGTGTGTCTGTGTGAGTAGTACACGAAAATCGAGAAAATGCGAGAGACGCAAACATATCGAGCCAATAATGCAAAGGCGAATCGATGAGGGCTCAACAATAATAATGCTGAGGCCTCAGCAGCAGCGCAGCAGCAGCAGCAGACAAACAAAATTGTGGCGCGCGCGTTGAGTGAGCATCGAGTGTGTGGGGATCAAGGGCAAGACGTTTGTGGAGGGGGGAGTAGGGGTGCAGGGGATTCGTTGTGGGTTTGGGTATTTGTTGTTGTTCTGCTGCTGCTGCTGCTGCTTTCTGCCAGGTGCCAAATGGCAGATGTTGACGACAACGACGACGACGAGGAGAAGAACTGCAATAATAAACAGAAAAAGCAGCACCAACAAGAAAATGTTTGCTTTTGTTGCATTTGCGATATTTTTGCTATTTGCGTACATTTTTAGCACATTTCTTATTGCACTCTTTTGCAATGTTTTTCGTTGTTGCTTTCCACCAATAAACTTGTATTTATTTGTTATTGTATTCGCACGGAATTATATCATCATAAATTGAACTGTGCAATAATGTTTTGTGCAATATAAACCACACATTTTTTGGGTAAAAACGCACAAAAAAAAAAGGAAAAGAATAACAAATAACACGAAGAAGAACGCGAAAAACGCGAGAAACAAGCGCTGACCAAACAAACGGTAAACAGCAATCGAGAAACTGCCAAGCAAACTGCAAAACCGAAACGACGACAGCGACGACGACGCGTCAGTGGCAGCAGCAGCAGCAGCAACACAGACGCCGACACTGACGCAATGGCCACCAAGCAACCGAACTTACACACACCGACCAGTTACAGCCAGAGCCACAGCCTGACAGCGCCGCATTAGGCTCGCGAGAGCCAGCAACGAGGAGGACGCCGACGCCGCTGCCAGCGCCATTGCCATTGCCAGGACAACGGCGGCAAGTTACTGATGAGAAAAAAATGAAAAAGAAAATGAGCAAAACATAGCGTACACCAACAACAGCAACTGAAAAGGGAGCCGTGGATAAGAGAAGCACAGTTCCTTTAATTAAGTAGCAGCTTTAGATATGTGATGAAGCCCGCAACCCTCAACCTTCAACCTGCAAATGCAATGGAAGCGATGCAGTGTGCATATTTAATCAACCTCAAAAGTGAGTGAAATGAGTTAATGAGGTTTAATCACATTCAAATGTAGGCAGAAGAAGACATTTTAAACCCCACAAAGTATGCTTTGTTTTTCCCCCGTTCAACGATCTAAATCCTTAAGTTAAGCTTTTGAATAATTGAATTTAATTATTGTTTATTTTACTTATGATATTTGAAATTGTGTCGAGTTTAATTCTTTAACTTTGGTAAGTGTGTTCAGATGTCGTCATTGTGCCAATTGCATTCAATATTGTCAAGTTTGTCAAGCGTCAAAATTAGCCAAAAGCGATAGAAAGGGACAAAAAGAAACCGAGAGACAAAGAGAGAGAGAGAGAGTGATAGGGGGAGTGGCGTCATAAGAGAGCCCACGTGAAAAGACAACAATTACAAGCAAAAACTAAGTGCGCGACTCTTAAGCAAATTAACACAGAGTATATGTGTGTGTGTGTGAATGTGTGTGTGTGTGTGAATGTGTGCGAGGTGAACGCTATGAACTGACCAAACGAACATAGCTTGTTAAGGCTATGCATGTATGTATCTACGTGTGTGTGTGTGTGTGTGTGTGTGTGTGTGTATATGCAGCTTCGATTAATGCTTATTATATTTGGCTTGTTTTCGTCTTTCAAAGGGCACATCCGTGCAGATATTAACTTCCGGTTAAATTTCGAAATGTATGATTGTCAAATTCTATAATCAAGTTTCGCGATATCATATTGTTTCATAGTATACATATAAAAATATATATGCGAACCGGAATTCGCATTATAATTATCAAGAACGCAACCATGGAGGCTACAAATTTCGTAATGAATGTTGGGTGGACAGTGTGTGTGTGTGTGTGTGTGCGTGTGGGGTGGGGGAAGGGGTTGGGTGGTTTGTCGATTAGCAACAAAATTCCCCAACTGAAGGTATACAGCTACATATTGGACACTGAAAGCTCACTTTCTCTGCTTATTCGTCAATTATTTCAGCAAATGGCAAACAATTGCATGTACAATTATATACAATGTACATTTACATGTATATATATATATGTATATATATATAAATTCCTCATAGGTTAACAAGTAATGCATGAACTGGTACATTCATGCAACATGCAACAGGTAGGTGAAAAGCTAACTGCTTGTAATTTGCCAGTTAATGTAACCTGGCAAATAGTATTATATATATATAATATATATATGCATATATTTGTATACCGTGAAAATGGGTAATAAGGGTATAATGGTTTTGTGCAAATGTATGTAACAGGCAGAAGGACGCATCTCCGACTTTATAAAGTGTACATATTGTTGATCAGGATCAACAGCCGACTCGATATAGCCATGTCCGCCTTTACGTCTTGCAGACCTTCTCACATTAGGGCGCAAGACTTTTCAAAGGGAAGTTTGGCAATAAAAGTAGAATATAGAATATATAACTGGGTTCAGGGTATATCGTAGTCGAGCTCACTCGATCACTATATATTATAATGTTAATCTGAATATTTGAAAAATTATAAGTATATTGCGAACTTCAATCGAGAGAACTTTCAAATGAAAATTCAACTGGATAACTTTCTTTCCACCAAGTTGACCATACTATTAATTTAGTCGTCGCATTCGATGGAGACGTGTCCAACCTATATATATGAACACTGTTGGCAAAACAAGGCTACGATTTGAAGTGATAAACATAAACCGTTTGAATTGACACTACAACTCACAATATCTAATATGTATATATAATATGTATAACCGATTTCGAAGTGTCTATGCATGTCATAAATAATATCAAGTGTAATACAGGCAAGTCTCTCGAATACAACCGGATCACATATCTGCCAGTTGCCACAGAAAACAATGGCCCAAAAGATACTTTATCTCTGGGGGCCATAATGATGCCAGAGATCTTAAACACTCGTCCCATTGCCATTCAATAACTTACAAATTGCGCACATGCTGCCCCAGTCAAAACTATCAATTAATGTAAGAGCTTTGCACATGAAAAAAAAAACAAAATTAACAAAAAAAAAAAATAAAATAGTGTGGCGAATCAAACAACAACAACAACAACAACAAGAGGAACGGCAACGGCACAAATCATGACCCAATAAAATACACACAACGGAAATGATTCCATCAACTTGAAACACTTTTTGTTGCTATAGTTGTAGCTGTAGTTATTGTTGTTGTTGCTGTTGTTGTTGTTGTTGTTATTGTTGTCATTGTTGCCATTGCCGGCATTCCATTGCGGCGCTCATTTCATTCATTCATTCGCTCAGGAAAACAACAAATGGAGCGCGTAATAAATTGACATATTGTATGTTGTTTTTCTTATACCCTGTAATCCATTGCTAATGACTGAGCAAAGGTATTATGAAATTGTGCAAAAGTGGGCAAAAGTCAGAAGGAAGACACCATTCCATATATTTATATATTCAATGATATGAACTAAAAGCGGTCTACAAAACTTAACACTAAAATATATCTAAGAAACAGAAATGCTGTTATTGTGGAAGCATTACCTGTACAGACACACATATATATACTAAGGTACAGGGTATCGGCTCAAATAGCTAGATTTTGCTATTTCAGTTGTAGTTTGTGTTATTCTGCTATGCCCCACCCGTTCGCATATACTTAGACTCCTCAATGGGTGTCCACGTGACGGACGGACACAGAGACTCCAAGAAGCCGTGGATTAATGGAACCGCGACTGAAGCGGAAATCGTGTCAGGGTCAACTGACCGCTTGTTAAGGCTTTGGTTATCCGATCCAATTCGCTAAGAACTGGGCCAATGTCAGCGCTGGAATCATTACTAGTAATATGCGTATTGTTCAAATCAGCATACACCTGATCGATACTAAATACAGATGGATATGTAAGCACAATTTAATGAAAGTACTATGCAATATTCATGCCCTGGCCAACTAACCCGCATATAATCACATGTGATAATAGATTAGCTTATGGGTTGGTGGTAATCGTCCAATAAGTCAAACTACATTTAATAGTCATAATTGCATCGTAATACGAGTGAGAGTAATAGCCTACTCTGGTCGCGAATAACAGTTATTCGATATGTCTCTCTCTCTCTCTCTCTCGTTGGAAGAACGATTTTCGAAATTCACTTATAAAAATATAATCGAAAACAATCGGATTTAGGTTTAAAACTCCCCATTCACAAGAGTGTGAAAAATGAACCGATTTTCAACGACCAACTAAAATCGAAATCCCTCCAAAAGTCTTCTTCTTCTTTCTTGATATAATTAAGTATAATGCATAAAATTAAGTCAAGCACTTGTAGTATAGAATAAAAATATGAATATATATAAATATGCACATAATATTATCGAGGGTGAACGGCAGGTTTAAGTTCCATTCAAATTTCTTTGCCTGCGATGTTGCCAGCGTTGCCATGTCTGCCAGCAGCTGGCAGGTGTTTGCACTAATCTGGCAGTGCCATTGCCAAATATTCAGCAATGTTGCCAACTTTAGAGCCATGCCTCAACTAACTGGTTCAGATCACCGTAAAATCGTTAGTTCATACAGATTAAACTATATATATAACGCTATAAACTGTAGAATATCTTTAAATTACCTTCGAAATCGAAATATCGATAATTGCAACTCGATAAGACCGCAAATATTTTACTATTTTAAACCAAGAGTCCCCAAATGTGGAAGATATATTACAGTTAACCGAATTCATGGCTCGATATAACAAACATTTTGGCCAAGTCCAAATCTGCCCAAAAAATTGCTGATTGCTATTAAGTTTTCTTCATTTTATTTTTTTTCTTTACTTATTCCTAAAGGTAACCATTTTAAGGCTGTCCTCCGAGAACATTAAGGACACATGCTCAAGAACTTGGTTTAATATGAAACTTTAGCACATAACTCTCGCATTAGCATTTCTGATTAGAATGTGACATATATTGGTGGAAGTACAGTAAACACTCACCTTTGGCCGATTGTGGTTGAGTTTTTGTGCCCATTATGATGAGATATGAGGGATATGTTGAGTTCGTTGCGGCTGTGTGGATGGATCCTTTGTTGATTGATTAATTGAAGTAGTTGCTAATCTGAGTCGAGTACTCGATCAACGCTGTTTCCCTTCCTCCACCACCACCACCACCGCCGCCGCCGTCCTCCTTTGTGGTTGATGTGTTGGGCTTGCAACTCGTTGCTGTTGCACAACTCACTGATATTCTGTTCGCTGTTGTCAAACTCGCTGCCGATGTGGGGCAGGTGTTAAACTCCATGTGTTGGCCTTGCCCCTGCTGGTGTCACCTGATTGAGGAAAACCCAAAAGGGAATTTTTAATATGCAGAATACATTTTAATTTTGATTTATTTATTAATATGTCGTGTGAATTGTTCAGATGTTAAAGACACCTTGAGTTTGCTCGGTTTCCAAATAACACAATAAATAAATAAAATTTCCAACCGCATCCACCAGTTTTGTGGGTCATTCATCATTGAAATACTGCGATTGGGGATGACAAGTTTGGGCGTGTTAAATGTTTTATGCCTTCAGTTGCTGGGTGTCACACGGGTTTTCGTTCACTTTCTCATGATATTATAGATTTATCGATGAAAATTGGAGCCGTTTGGCGCTTATGGCAAAGAATTTCGGTTTTCCACTTTTGTTTAATGGTCGGGGATGTTCTATTATACATGACAAACTTTATATTTCCTAACATCATGCAGCAGCAGCAGCTGAATATGTCCAGAACAAATCTCTAACTATTACGAAAACTGTCAGGAATCAGTGAACAATAATTAACCTATGTGGCAAACACTGACTGTGTGTGTGTGTGGATATTGTGATGAGTCCGTTGGGCTTTTGGGCGAGGGGCTACGGAGGCTCTTCTCTAAAAACAATAACCCCAGAAGCATAAGTTATACGGGCTGCCAATAGTCATGTGATGAAATGCCAATCTATAGGGCTGTTTCAGTTTTACGACCAGTTCTCAAGATAGTTGGCGACCTTGTGGACTCGGCCATGGCCTTCAAAAAAAGGAAGCTGTGTTATAAGCGCACGAGGCATGCTCAGTTGATGAAGTAAGCTCATGAATTCCCGCTGGGATGTGTGTATTCAATGTATAAGAGAGAAAGAGAGAGAGAGAAAGAGTGATCTCAGAGAAATGCAAAACAAAACAAAACAAAAACAGAGAGAGTGATAAAGACACATGTATGAAAATAAATGGTAAAACAAAAATGGTTTGGAATGGAACAAACAAAAGCATAGAAGTTAAGCAATGCGGAGAGAGGGAGAGAGAGAGAGAGGGAGAGAGAGAGAGAGAGAAAGAGAGAGAGAAAGAGGCAGAGAGAGAGAGACAGAGAAAAAGAGAGAAAAGAGAGAAAAAACAGAGAGAGGCTGAAGCAGAGGCTGAGGCTGAGACAGACACAGAGACAGAGGCAGAGACAGAGGCCAAGACAGAGGCAGAGAGAGAGAGAGAGAGAGAGAGAGAGAGGCAGAGGCAGAGAGAGATAAAGAGAGAGAAAGAGAGGCAGTGGCATGGGCAGACAGAGAAAAAGAGAGAGGGAGAGAGGCGTGTGTGTTAAGCTTATACCAAATGCGAAAAATAGTCGAATTGTTAATGCTCTCAATTGAATGTGACTTTTGAAGGTATCAATTAACCTCTTATTTATTCCAACTGAAATTAACTTCGATGTGGATTAGTCACACGAAAAGACATATCCATCAGATGAATAGGTTTCAATCGGCATACACTGTGTGACATGAAAACAACCTACAATTCTCATGCTCAGGCCAGCATAATGCCGTATTTATCTATTTATGTATGTATCTATGTATGTGTCTATGTATGTATATATGTATATGTCTATGTATGTATATATGTACGTATATATGTATGTATCTACGTTTGTATCTATTTATGCCCGGTGAGGTGAGTAAGCGCGGCTTTCATGCGAAAAAAAGCCCAAAAGCAACAAATACCAAACAGAACCAAAGCCGCAAACGCAAAACGATAAACAATTATCTATGCGTGTGTGTGCGTGTGCGTGTGCGTGTGTGTGTGTGTGCGTGTGCGTGCGCGCGTGTGTGTGTGTGTGTGTGCGTCTGTTAGTGCTAAAAATATTCACACAGTCTGATAGACAGACACACAGTCTGAGCGTCCATACACCATTGTCAGAAATTTTTAATTTTTTTGGTTGGGAAAAACCCATAACGAGTTTCCCTCACAGGCCGTGTTCCCCGCACACAGATATTAATATTTTCCGTCAAGTTTTGACAAGTTTAAACTTGTCAGACTAAGTTAAGACTACCACCCCATCTAGCCTGGGATTGAAGACCATAACAAGTTTGCCCGTAATAACCTTTCTAGGTTGTGAATTAATCAAGGTTCACCTTCCAGTGGATTATACCGGAATTGCTATCGGAAATCGATTTGTATCGAAAATGTACGGAAAATGTTTGTACTAATGAAATCTATTTAGTGTGGTACACAAGAGCATAAAATTTCAAGTTGAATGTCGTTGAAACATATAGTCCCTGTTTCCGATATCGGATTCGACTAATGTTAATCCATTTGTATTAGGTACAGATTGTCAAGATAGTATATAACTAGCTGATTTAGTACAAGGCCGAGTTCAATTGATGCAAGTTTCGCAGCAAGGATTTCTACGATTTTGGTTATACTTAGAGCCGTCTCGAGTTTTTATTGGAGTTACGAGCATTAGACGTTAATCACTTAGCGCCCGAGAGCCTTATGCGATTATAATGAATCCGTAATCCGGCACAAGCAATCGGCGACTATTTGTGGCTATTATTTGGAGGCGCAATCAGCGCACAAAGCCAAAGCCAATGATGAGGAAATAACTGCGATTTTCGGCATACCGAAGACTGAACACTCTGCAGACATATATATCTATATGCATATATAGGTTAGCCGATATGTGTTTATGAAAAGATTATGTAATATCTCAATTTGGAAATAAATAAATGAAAATTGAAGAAAATAATTGAAATTGAAAATATGCTCGAAAATGCAGAAGATAATGCTTTTGATCCGTCAGACACAATTCGCAACGAATCTAAAATACCATCTGCAAGGTTAGGGTATACAAATGATTGGCCAGCTTATATGCATACCCAGAAGGCATTATTACGGGCACACATTGGTATATTAGAACATCGCTGAGGTAATTAACTGTGGCCTGGGTACACGCAAAGCGTGTAATTATAATACTCGCTGCCGATCTGAGATATGTACTTGGGCCAGTTGTAACTTTTCGACATTTCGGAGGTGTTCACTCTTACAGAGAACATTCTTTGTCTAAAAAACTCTACCATTGAGTTGGCCCAATCAGCTTCGATATGTGTAGCTGGCACAAAAGCATAAATATATATATATATATATATATATATATATATATGTATTATTATTGTTTTCTGCATGGCATGTGGCACGCATTACACACATAATTTGTTCGTGCGAGACACTGAGTCTGGATATAACATATGTATCTCTGCACATACATGCACACATACTTGGAGAGTCGCCTAGTGTTTCATGTTGCCCGCAATAGTTTCAAGGATGTGGCAGTCAGTTATAGGCATAACTATTTATGATTCAAATTGATAGTTGTCAACCGTTACGAGGACACATAAAACAGGAGAGGAACAGCAGTCTAGGGCACACCAGAGATAGACACGTCCTTGCAGATGGCTTGCATAGTTGTAGGCTATATGCGACTATATCTGGTATCTGACAGAATGAGATACACATCTCAAAGTGTTGATTTTTTGTGTGTTCTCCGTGCTATTTATGATCCACTGAGCCGATTAGGGGAAAAGTCTCAAATAACAGGCAAATGGAATCTTCTCAGACCCCAAGAAAATACATATATATTTCCAATTCGCACCTACAGCCCCGTATGATATATTGATATATTTTCATATTTACCATATTAAATAGGGCAGCATAAAAAATGCTTTTGCTTTTCTGTATCCTTCCAAGAGTATAAGATATGATGGGTAAATTATTGGGTTCAGTATATCTCCTCGTCGAACTCCCTTTATCTGGCGACTAGAACATTTCTATTTTGTTGGGAGGTATTATGCACTCGTTCAACTTAATTGAAAGGTCTGTTTTTGAACTGTTTGCATGAAGATTATATGGAATTGAAATGCTGCATATCAATTACGCAACCTTTGAATGGAATGGTTTCGGTGCCATATGGGTGCTTCAAAGCGTTGCCATTCATGGATCTGTTGGATTGATTGCTCTAACGGTAAATGCTGAATAGTGGCGTCTATTGTGACGTTTCTGTTTTCTTCTCCCATGACTCATGCGCCATCTATGGACGGTCGATGTGTGCCCCAATGGAAATTGACATTAAATTGAATGACGCTTCACTATAAATATGAATTTCCATCAGTTCAACGCAATTATCTACGCCCGATTCGCATTGGGCCCGCTCTTTCCTCTAAATGTACTTAATAAAACTCGCATAAATATTGCGGCACTTCTGCAATAGTTTTGACGAATCAGAACCTAAATCGAAAGGGAAATTAAAATGCAAATGTAAGAAGAAAGAAAAACATGCATCCCTAGGCTGCTGCCTAGTTAAGGCGACACATTCTGCCAGGATGTGCATTGAGGATTTATTCTCGCTCCTCCACAAAACCTGCAAGCCGAACTTAGTAAGGTGACTTCAGCTGTCCATAGACCGGTGAGAAGTCCTAAGCCTGTCCTTCCCCATTGGATATTACCTGCTCAAATCGTTTTTGATTATAACCAACCAAAAGACTTCTGGCTTGTCGGACTTCTGGCGCCTCTGCCCAGCTCCGTTTTTGTCCTTTTATGAATCATTTACTTAAACCAATTTTATTTTGCTAATTTTCAAAATGCCAAATTCGTTTCCAATTCAATATAGATTCTAAAGCACAAACTAAAGGCGAAACTGGTACGATGGATATTGGAGAACTTTCCTAGTCCCAAGTGGGGATATTATTCAACTGTCGTGAAGGGTGTAATTATCTAGATTTTCTGGTGTGGTGTGGTGTGGTGTCTATTTTATTTAAACAGCGCATTCAATCAACTGTCTGACTGTTAGATGGTTGAGTAGGGTATATAACTTTCTTGTAATTTCTTGTAATTGCATAGCAATTTGCCACAGACAACAAGACAAGCACAGGCATATAATTAAATGCTTATAACTATATATATACATTCATACGAACATTAATATCAGCGTTTCTTCGATTTGAAGTAGTTCAGTAGATTTCAGTTAGTTGGGTGCATAAAAAATTGATATATATTAAAAATATAAAGCACCTCGACACGTCCGTTAATGGTATCCTTGAAGTGGATGGACATAGACCCATATTGGACAGGTGCGTTTGCCACTTGCTCCACAAGCGAGAGTCGAATGTGTTGCAAGGGAGTCAAACACTTGTTGAGCTTTCGCTTGGCATTGGCATACTAATAAGCTGGTTTGAAAGTGGGACAAGAAATTCCCAAAATGAGCTACGCACTGTATATATATACATACATATATGTATATATATATGTATATATGGGATATAGGCAGTGAAATGGTTGTCTGATGATTCCCTAATTGGGTTATCCAGCTGCGTGATGCGTGTCAAGGATTGCGTGCACTGCATGTCCTGCTGCTTGTTGTCCACGAATCTCCTCCTCGAGTGTCACCCAGGACAACGTGGCCCACAATTCACAGAAGCTGATAACAAAAGGGATGATTCCATGGGGCAAAATAGAAAGAAACAAATAATAAAAAAAGCAACCACACAATAGACTTGTTTCACAGTCAAGGCAGATATTTTCGACGAACAGATACTCTGTATTTCACACACTATATATTCATATCAAATATTTCGATGTTTTCCCACATACATCTGGAGAACAAATCAAATATTCTATGGTTAAATTCTTATCTATCTATATCTATATCCATATCCATATCTATATCCATATCTATATCCATATCCATATCTATATCCATATCTATATCCATATCTATATCCATATCTATATCTATATCTATATTTATATCTATATCTATATCTATATCTATATCTATATCTATATCTATATCCATACCCGTATCTATATCTATATCTATATCCATATCCATATCTATTTCTATATCTATATCTATATCCATATCCATATCCATATCTATTTCTATATCTACATCTACATCTACATCTACATCTACATCTACATCTACATCTACATCTACATCTACATCTACATCTACATCTACATCTACATCTACATCTACATCTACATCTACATCTACATCTACATCTACATCTACATCTAGATCTACATCTACATCTACATCTACATCTACATCTACATCTACATCTACATCTACATCTACATCTACATCTAAATCTACATCCACATCCACATCCACATCCACATCCACATCTATATCTATATCTATATCTATATCTATTTCTATTTCTATATCTCTATCTATAACTATATCTATATCTTTATCTGCAGATTAATCATTACCTATTTGGAGCAGTGTCAATCGCTGAATAAATTTTGCAGCCATCAGTAATCGATTTGCTCCGATATTTGCGAATTGGGGATAGTTATCGATAAAATGAAATAAACTCGCTTCCAAACTCCAAATTTAAAGTATATTTTCCAAATGGACGTATGTGGCGGAATCGACTCCCTTGCAGATATTGGCTTGGAGTTGCTGCCTTCAGACTATTAGATACTTTCGCTCATCTAGGCCAACAAATTGATTCAATTCGATTGCAAAAATCAATTCGAAAGAAAACGTTCAAATCGATTTATGTCGATCAGTTGGGCTTAAGGATAGACGCATAAGGAGTGACTCGTAATACTTGCATAGAAAATCAAATTTTGAAATCGCTATCGCTATTTACATTTCTGGACTTTCTTTCTGTACTTCCAAAAAAAAGGAAGTTTTTACCCATGGTATACGTTGTGTACGTTGTGCCACGACTAACCATTTGCGACATTGACAATGTCAACTTGAGTAATGTTTATTGTGAATGTCGGGCATCGAATAATCCACAAACAAAGTTGAACTTCGTTTGTTGACCACAATCATATTAATGGGCATCACATGTGTGTGTGTGTGTGTGTGTATGTGCTGGACAACACCAATGCAATTGGTATTGCGGTAAATCAATTCTAGCATACAACTCTCATTCTGATTTGACATTGACAATCACATTCAGCGCATTATCATTCTCTCGCCTAACTGTGTATGTGCGTGGGTGTGGGTGTGGGTGGGTGTGTGGTTGTGTGTGTTTGTGTGTGTGTGTTTTGGTCAATGCTTCAACATGCCCAACGACTGCATTGCATCCAGATTGCACAGTGCAATTAGTCATTTCGTGCCACACGTCAAAGTGTTGCCCCTACTTTCAGCAAGGTTTCGCCTTTGGTGTTTTTTTTAAAGCCATCTCTCTTTCTCTTTTTTTCTCTCTCTCTCTCTCTCTCTCTCTCTCTCTATCTCTCTGCCTGTTTTGTGGTCAGCCAGACGGTTAACTATAGTTTAGTTCATTCCATCAATTTGGCATTTGGTCAGTGGGTCACTTGGCTAAACAGCAAAGCATTTAGACGCGCATGAGCTATTAGAACAGGTACGAATGCTCCAGCGGAGAGAAATAGAGCTCGACTAGGAGATACCCAGAAGCCAAGTCTTTACCCATCATTAGTCCTATAACACTTGTTGGATATTTAACCCTATATTGAAATACGTACAGATGATCAATATTATGTGAATAGGACAGATATATGCTTAATAACTGGTTTTTATTGCTATCGGAATTCGATTTGTATCAGTCGGCAAACAAATATAAGATATATTCATGAGATTTCATACTTTGCCTGAATAGATCAGAATACCCATATCAAAGTACCCAATATTTAACGGAGTCAAGGTATACGAAAACATTCTCGGCACATGTCAGGTGGACGCCAGGACACGCTAGGCTACAAAAACCTAATGTATGCTATATGTGCCAGGACACGCCAACAATAACCGTAATAATAACTGACCATTCGTTAGAGTTTGAGAGAGAGAGTGAGAGAGTGAGAGTGAGAGTGAGAGAGTGAGAGAGTGAGAGAGACAGAGAGAGAGAGAGAGAGAGATAGAGTGTGTATATGTACGGTGATGAACGCCCACTGGACACCCACTGGACTAAGAGCCAACAACAACAGACAGACAAAAAACCAACCGTTCTACAGCCAACAATATGCTCCACAACAACAACTTTCGACAGTTATTCGATTTTTTGTTGTTTTTTTTTTTTTGCTATACCCTTCCAGTTGGAGTATTATAACGTTTTGAACGTAAATTATTTATATTCTTGATACTGTCAAACAATATTGATTCAAGCATTGATTTCAGATTCAGATTCAAAATCTTAAGTTAATCAACTTGAACCTCAAACTACAATCGACAATCTCAAATCAAGATGGACGGCAAACTTCAGAAAAAGTTCTTCAGTTGCAATAATACTTACTCAATCAAAGATATTTTTCCACCTTCACTCTTTTGAGGCCTTTCAACATCGTTTCTATAGCTGCAACATTGTAATTATGATTGAGTTCACATTAAGGGTATTCCATCAACCGCATCTCGATTTGTTAATGTTGAATCTTATTTATTTTATTGTTACTTTTTTTTTTGGTTCTCTTTTGTTTGGTTGTTTTTTTTTTGGCATTTGACCACGACATTTGACCAGTTGGTTGCCCAGCTACTCACACCCGGGGATCGACAGTGGTGCCTTTGACACTGACCGACCTAGTGCTGTGTGTGTGTGTCTGTGTCTGCGTGAGGATGTGTATGTGCATGTGTATGTGTGCATGCGTGCGTGTGTGTGTGTGTGTGTGGCTGTGCACTTAGTTAAGTACAGTATACTGTGTTCAGGGACCAGAGTTCGATTGTCTGTTTATACTTTCAATATCTCACGCTAGGGTGGTGGGGGGTGGGGGAGGAGGGGTGATTAGGTGGTGCTAGAAACAGGGTGTTAGAAGGTGGAACGCCTAGTAGTTTTGAATACTCGTACTCGTCTTCGCATTCGAATTCATATTTGTATTTGTTTGGGTTGAAGACTGTCGATTCGTTTTCGATTTCAATTTCGTTTTCGATTTTGGTTTCGATTTTGGTTTCGATTTTGTTATCGATTTTGTTTTCGATTTTGTATTGGTATTCGTATTTTTTGTTATTTTTGTAACTGCTGTATACGGTCTTACTTGTCGCTTGTCGTATCAAAAATAATTACAAAAAATAAAAAATGTCTGACTCCAATTTTGGCATCAACTATCCAAATAGCGGGGATCACGCAGCTCCTGGTCCTTATCTCAGCGATTTACTGCCGCCGTTAGCGGATTACACTCCATTAATGCCAGATTGGGTCACTGCGCATTATATACAAAAGGGCGGATTCCATTCGGATGACATACGCGTGGTGCGCCTGATATCGATTGCCACGCAGAAATTCATGTCGGACACCATCGATGATGCACTGCAGCGTGCCAAGGTGCGCACCCACATGCAGAACTCTGCCACGCCTGGTGGCTCAAAGGCAAAGGATCGCAAATTTACATTAACCATGGACGACTTGCAGCCGGCATTGGCCGACAATGGCCTCAGTGGATTATTGACGCCAAAAAAAACATCTATTCTTTGGTAAAACTGTAAAACTGTATTCCTACTCATCTCGCAGTATATTCCTATAAAACCTGACTGCATTGTACGAAACAATTTTCCAAAATTTTTATTTCGATTATGGCTAATTTTCAGGGTGCTTTTTTCAAAGAACTCTAACTTTCGCTTCTTTTGATGCTCATATTATAAGGTATTCAAAGTATTCCAAGATTTCACATGCACAAGCAATAGATAGTTTATATATATAATACGATCTTAGCAACTTGAAGCCGAAACCCAAACTTAGACTTCAACTCTAACTTAACACGCGAAAGATCCAATTTTATTACTATTTTCTGCATTTCAGAGAGGATTATTACCAAGAATCAAAGTTTCCGAACTTCACGACAAAATATAATATGCTCTATAAAGCAAGCATGCTAGAAGTACTATATAATTGTGCTTGCGTTGTCACTATCACTGCCACAAAGCACTTTTGGATGCACACAACTGCAATTTTGTATTCTTCTTTTTTCCAGCGATAAATGTGGGTTAATTAGGTTAAAATGTATAGCTGAAACTAATTTTAGAGCCATACCTCAATGTATAATTCACAAGCGTAGTAATAGGAGGGCACAAGTACAACGGAAACGTGATCTCTAGAGCAAATTTAGATCGCGACGACTTTGGTAAAGCATCGAAAATAGACTGCTGCTGAAATGCTTCGGCAGGTCCATAAACACATTCTAAATTATCTTAAAGCTATATACAATAATGCTTATGAAACTTAGGACATTATCTAGTTAAGTGTTATGCCTCTGCTGCAAATGCGTCTAGGCTCGTTATCCTATCAGTTTGGAGAACACTTATCGCGGAAGATATAACAAAAAGAATAATGGAGAGTGTGGAGAGGAGCAAATTATACAGTATTGAGAATTATTTGATAAGCTTAACAGTCGTGATTGTTGGTTAGCCTTGAAACTTGAAATACATACGGGTCTGTGCGCGCACCTGACAAGGTGTACAAATTGGAGTGCTACGTCCACTAGGATAGTGGATGGGTTATTTTTAGGGCCACGCCTACACAGCGAGGTCGATATTTCGGAAAGTGTAAGTCAATAGAATCGCATATCTGCCACAATTTTAAGCATAGAGCCACCAAACATGGAAGTTATTTTGCTGCTGAGCTCGTTTAAAGATCGGCATATACACTTTTAGACGCCCACGCCCACACCTACCGCCCGCAGGAACTTCGATTATGCATATCTGAAATGCAGATATTTGTTAGCTGAAGCCACCGCTCCGCCTAACCCAAACACCTGATGGTGTATATCGATAAAACCATATATCTTCAACAACTTGAAAGCTAGAGTCACAAAATTTGAAAGGTATATTATTAGTAATACCCTTCAAAACTTCCCGCCTCCAAAAGCAATAAAAGCCTATATCTACCGCTAAGATGCTTAGCAAACTTGGAGAGCTCCAGTTTCCAAACCTGGAAGAAAGATTACTGGGAACCTTCTCTACATATTATTCCTTTCATTCATTTTTCAGCCAATCCCACAAAAGCCTATATCTACGGTAATTTTAATGGCAAACATGGAGGATAGATTATTTGGACCCAGCTTCAAATATCGGTATTTCTTGGCTGCAACCAGCATGTTCTGTGGCACCTATTAACAGATAGTTTGACTTATTGGTATCAGAGTATTTGGCAGTCGGTTAAGCCCGTCTGAAACAACAACAACTTGCTTTTCATTTGTTTACTGAGCAATCTGCATACAAAATGTATATTCACTGTGAAGACTGCGTTTTGTAATTTGTTTGACTTGTTGAGAGTCACTGTGGGTGTGTGTTTATTGTTTAGGTGGTTGCAGACTGAATGAGAAGTGGTTTCTCTAGCGTATCTGCTGCTGAATGCGTTATCTTTGTTTGGCCTCACAAAGAAACCGCTAAGAAAGATTGCGAACAGTGCCCAAAGTACAAATGGAAAGAGTCTAATTACGCTTACAGAACTACCTATACATACATGTATGTGTGTAGATATATGTATGCAATATTTGTACATTCCAATGTATGATTGTGACATCTTATATAATGCATATCGGCGTAGACATATTCACTCCACTGCGAAACTTTTAAGCGTTTTAGCTACGCGAACCGGAGGCAAATGCATTTCTGATCGTATTAGGTATTAGGGCTCAGATCACAGCAGATCAGACAAAACATTAAGTAAAAGAAACACTCTGCGCCAAGTAAAAACAAAGGAAAAGTTGTTTAGTGATCAATTAATATATATGTTAGACTTCATTTGTGATTCTACTGCAGAACAAACAAAATTACGATTATTAAAAAAACAAACTCGAGTTCTCATAAGTATTTTTAAAAATATGAATTTGAATAATAAGACTCTTTGTGGGCAAAACGAATCTAAATTTTCTTTGCTAAAAACAATATTCCAGCTATCGACAATGGAACACATTTTTCTGCACATTTTACTTGCTACTCGTCTGCATAAAGTGATTTTCATGACTTAGTCCGTCCTATCCCTGAATTCTGATCATGTATTTGGACTCCTCTGTATAAACAAAAAATAAACCAAAAGAGAAGAAGCAATGCATTCCCTTTGCCCTTAACTGGTATTCCAATCAATACTCTAGCAGACTTTATCTTATTAGTCTACGGTCCTTGTTTAACCGTAGAATACTACTTAGTGTGGTGGTCCTACATAAGTCTATGAAGTCTTAGCTTTTCTAGACCTTTGTCCCTTTGATTTGATTGTTTTTTTTTTCTGGGTTCCCTCCATCCTACATTTGAATACATTTGAATACCAAGAGATTTGTGATAAGTTTTCAACTTAATTTCACACTTTTAATTATATTATAATTTAGTTTTCTAGACTTAGATAAATATCGAAAAAGTTGTATATAGTATTGTTAAAAGTGGTTTTGCAGCTTGGTGGCAATAGCTATATAATATTTTCGTAGAATAACACTTTTGATAAGAGATTTAATGTAACTTAAATATATATTTATATTTGTTGTTTCTAGCTCATGAAATCGGCTTTTAGTTCTCAGAAACAAAGCGGAATATGTTTCCAAATTGTTACGGGCTAATTGGCGATTACTGCGCCCCTATGCATTGTGGTTATAATTAGTAGTGGCTTATTAGGTTCATTAGTCACAGCTGACGAGAGGTTCCACTGTTGATCGAGTGCAGATTAATGACTATACATTACATACATGTACAAGCATTTATGTGCTGTACATTTGCCGACTATCAGTAATAATTAACATGAGCCCAGAATGATTTGCTTATTATTTAACTATAATACTTGAGTTGTATACAAAAAAAAACATATTAGATAGGTTTGAGATACATATTCTAGGCATAAGATAACATTCCAAATCAAATGGTATTTCCTGCAACTGAATCCAAAATTCATTAATAACGATTAACTAAATGGTAAATCTGTCGCCTTAACACAGAAAACAATCGCCTCGAATATCTCAAATGTGTTGTTAGGCATTTCTAATTGAGAGCCTACGTATCTGGCTATCTCAATTGAGATAAGTTTATGTATATATATATGTAGATACCCCTAAGATACATAAACCATAACAGACTCTATATACTAACTCTGATATTCGTTTCGGTGTCGCGAGTTTATCTGAGTCACGGAAAAGATGAGCACAAACAATATTCAGTGCAAGAGGCAAGCTAAGTTTTTTTTCTACAATATCCGTATATATGTATATATGCTTGTGTGTGTTTACACATAAATAATGGCTTAACTTTAATTAGCAAAGCCAATGGGTAGCAGTTTAGTTGTTATCCAAAGTCAAAGGTTAACGGATCAATTAAAACAAAATAATATTTACAAAGATAAACAGAAAATTAAACGGCATTATCATATTTATAATGTTCATTTTATAATCTGTGATTTTCTCTTCAACAGAGTTCTTTTAAGGGCAGCGAAATTCGTTTAAAATGTTGTCTTGGGGGCAAATGACATCATTTGGAGTCAGGCGGCAACTCAAACATGGGTCTATCTCTGACTCTCTGTATTGGTATCTGTATCTGAATTGGTATCCGCCTCTGTCAAGATATATAAAATAACAAGCAAACAAACCAAAAAAAAAAAAAATGATAATATCTTTTATATACACATGAAGTCGGTGAGCGATATTCTACTTTGCGGAAACATGTCAATGCCAATGGGTCAAAGATCGGAATCTCAGCTTAATCATGTGAATCAACAATGAGTCATTGTCGGCATTTGCCTACAATGAGTCTGTTAACATTATTATCTCCCAAGGGTCAGGTTTAATGCAAATTATCGCTTATCTATATAGCTTGCAACATGACTTGCATGACTTGCATGACTTGGCACTAAAGACAGGCATAGCCACAAAAACAATATAGTTTTAGTTGGTTTATAGTTGGCATAGTTGGTGTTGATTGGATATAAAATCCATTTCTTATTCATCTTCGTCTTATTCTTTGCTCATTTCTGTCGAAACAGCAATAATATTTGCCCAGATTGCAACATATCAGATTTACTGCAGATGCATCAAAAGCAGCGTCTTCCAGTGAAAAATCTCGAAAGAAACTACCGCTATCCAGAAATAACAACAGTAAAACTTCTCTAGCTCGAACTTGAATATTTCAAATATTTACTGCACTATTAAAAAGCTCCCATTACAAAAATAAAAAAAACCCTGTCCGAAGCAGCTTTTTTTTTTGTTTTAATTTGCTAAAACTATTTGTGTGACAGATGTTGGTTGAATTTAGAACAGTTTTACTGTACATGCACATATAAAACTTAAAAGTGCATTTAGCGCCATCTGCTGGCAGCGATCGTGGTGATCATGATAATGATAATGCATATACGTAATTATTAAATAGTAAAAGCTTACCTCTTTTGATTGGTTTGTTCTAGCTGAGTTGAGCTTAGCTGAGCTGAGCTGAGCTTTTAGCGCCGACGCAGACGCTGTGATTGTCGACGCCGGCTTCACAGCTTGGCTTTGGCTTTTGCTGGTTGTTATTGTTATTGCGATTGTTGTTACTATTATTATAATTGTATTTGCATCTGTTGCATTCGCTTGCTGGGACTTCGCGTTGTAATTATTGCTTCTGGCTCGCTCTTATTGCTCAGCAGGTGCCCGGCGATCCTTGTGCACATATTGTTGTTTCAATATAAGATAATTTGGCAAAACTGTATTTGTTTGTCTGTTGTAATATTTTCTAGCGCTACAGCTGTTGTCGCTAAATATAACAAATTCTAGACACACAAGTGTAAAAAAAAATTCACAAATAAAAGCACAGCCAAATAAAAATGAGATAAATTCAATACACACAATGGCAAACAACAAACACTTTATATTATTATTTGTTTTCTTTGGTCATGCTTTTAGTTACATTTAACCGTTATGAATGGAACAATATTGCACTTAGACTAAAAAAAAATACAACCGCGCAGGTCCAAACCTCGATTACAACTGAAGCGACGAAATGACGCCGTCACAGACGCCGACGAGAAAATCCAGGTGGAGAGCGCGCCAAAATCGAGGTGAATAGGGTTGCCATCCATCAAAATGTGAAAAATGTTTCCGAATTTTTGGTGCTGTGTTGATTTGGGCGCTGGTACTGTCTAATATGTTCGCATTGGCATTCGCAGCGCCAGTCAGTGTAACTCTAAGATTACGTGTGCACTCAGAATAATCAAGTATGTAATCAATTTAAATGCCAGACCAACGCCTACCTATTACGGCCGTTGCAATGTTCTAAGCAACCGTTGATTTGTGGTTTTTCTAAGTTGCACCCATGGGAACTCTGTCAGGTGGCTTGCAGCCCTGTGCAAACGGAAGATATGGAAGAAGTTTATCCTATTTCAAATACAAGTTCAAACTGCTTAAGCTTGCAAATCGTGTGCAATATTATTAAAAGTCTATCAGGTCGCGTAACGTCCAAATAAAAAAAAAATAATAATACTAATAATAAGAAAGTAAAAGGTGTCAGCACCTGCCGGAAGCGCATCCAGCAATTTAACTTGATATTAGTCTGAATTGCAAACACATTGCATGGCAAATTGATATTAATTTATGATCGGTATGCACTTTTTGCTAGCAGACTGTGGGCGATAGTTACACGATTCCACTTGCCAGGCAATTTAAATTCGCGCACTTTGAACCTATTCAAGCATTCAGAGATGATAACCGGACAACTAACCGGTTGACCTTGAAATGGTCGTCGTCTACTTGCATTATCTAAACGACTGATATTTGGGAGCGTTTTTAAGCTAATTGCAAAACTAGAGAGTAAGTATTAAGCACGCCATGATTAGTTGATGACAAAATCGAGGTTAAGAGCCAAGCAAAGCAAACATACAGCGCGCTCACAGGATGTGGCAGACATTTCGCTATTGACATCGGTTTTCAGGGTCATAAGTATGGCACGCCCTTCAATTAAAACTAAAACAAATGCCAGATTAAGCCACAGCGCCATATCAAGGGTGCAGCATTTTTTTAAAATTGAGCCCACAAATATTCATTACTCAGATGATTGGATGACTGGTGATGTGCTTAGATCAGGCTGTCAAACCAAAGCGAACTTATGTTCAAATTTCGATACTAGTGCGAAAAGTATAAAAATTTCCTTATTTTTTCCTAATTTTTTACGGTGTTCGCAAAAAGTACCTTGATCCGTACAGTACGTGGCAAAAGCTTGAAAAAATCATAGCATAAAATAACGGTGCAATTAATCATCATAACGGTGCAATGCATCAGTTCCGCTATTTGGGTTTTAACAAATTGTAAAATGTTGATTTTTTTCCCCATTTAATTGATGAATTTCAATTTCGGTTAAAATGCGGTTCCGAATCCGGTTTCGCCATGACACCTTGGTTTAAGTACTGTTTTCATATCAAAATCAAAATGTCAGTTACGAAATTATAATATATTTCACTTTTGTGACCTAATGTCTGCTGAGAGCCAATAAAAATTGATTAATTAATCTTTTTGCCTCTACGGCTTTTGTAAGTAAACTTTTTTCTTGATTCAATTAAAATAACGATTGCAGCAAGTGGTTTTGGGGTGGTTTGCCGATAGCAGCCGTTAGACAATTGGCAACACTGCCGATAAGACTCATCGTTCGTGCATGCAACACATGTTTGTGATTTAAATTGTAGCGATCACAAATCACATAAAATGGGCGGACATCACAAAAAGAATTTGCGTGCTGAGAAAGCGAAAGTGAAATTGAAAGGCGCCAATCTGCCCAAGGGCCTCAATGTGACCAAAACGGACTTTAAGGTGGGCAAAATTGAAATACGCGCACAGCTCCAGAACTATTCGCAGCCAGCATCTCTCGGCAGCCAGCGGCAGCTGAATATCAAAGAGATTCTTAGCCGCCTCAGGCATCACAATCTCAAGTTTCGCAGTGATGCCCTGCGCAATGTGCGCGACGCTGTCAAAGCTGGCCAGGCCGACCATCTCATTGTTCATCTGAATGATCTGCTCCAGGGCATTGGAGGCGGTGCATTGGACGTGGAACGTGATGTGCGTGTTGAATCATTCAAGACGCTCGATGTGCTGCTCGAAGCACTGCCATCGCCGGTGATTGTGCCATTCCTGCACATAATTGCCGCTTATTTGCGCTGTGCAATGACCCACGTGCAGCCGGCCATACAGGAGGATTCTCTTCAGCTGCTCGACGTTCTTCTGCTCCGTGTGCCCGCCCGTCTGCTGGCGGAGCGCAGTGCCAGCACTATAATTGCCAACTTTATCAATATGATATCCCGCACACGGCATGACACGCATCGCACAAATCGGCTGCTCACAGTTCGCGTGGTGAGTGCTGGATCGGGTCAGTTGACAACGATTAAATGGCGCACCAAGGTTCTGTTGCGACTCCATCAAATCCTTGGCACACTGCTACAGCAACAGCAGCCGAGAAATGATGCACGCCAGCCACCGGCGCGTATCGTTCATTTTGATGCAACGCGGCCACAATATTACAGTGTGCTGCGTCCCCAGTTGGACGACAAATGGGATCTGAATGCGATTGTGGGTGAGAGTGCACGCAGAGCCGAAAATGAGCAGCTGCGCGGCTATGTGGAGCAGCTGATGCCACTGCTCCATGACAATTGGATCGAGGTACGACCACAACAGCAGCAGCAGCAGGAGCAGATCCTCAACGCGGATGCGGCGACCAGTCTGCACGTCGTGCTGGACATTATATTGCAACTGTGCCAGCTGGTGCAACAGTACGAGGCAACGCAACAGGATGCCACACACGAGCTGAGCAGGTGGATGCGTTCCAATTATGCCAGCAACTTCGTGCACGTCTTTCTCAATGAATGCAACTATCCCTATCAGCAGATGCCCTCCATCAGCGAGCGGTCAACAACCCAGACGCAGAAGAAGAGGACTAAGGGCAAAAGGGAGCTGGCAACGGGCGGGGAACTGTGCATTGCCCAAAATTTGACGCTGGTGCAGCTCGTCTGCTATTTCATGCCGCAGCCGGTTGGCGAGCAGGCAAGTGATAATTATGGTTGCCTGTTGCAGTATATGAATCAATGCCTGCACAGCCTGCCCAAATTGTCGGCCGATGAGCAACTGCGTCTGGTGGTCGCATTGCGGGCCCTACTCCTCGATAATGGATTGGCGCTGCTGCAGCTGCGCCCCCATCAAATGGGCACGGTGATGCAGCACTGCATCGATAAATATGTGGCCCAGGAGTATACGACACGAGAAGGTGTTGCGACCCGTATGCTGAATCTATTGTGCCAGCTGATGCAGCGCAAAGAACTCTACGATGGCTATGGCGGCATGCAACAGTTTGCCACATTCCTCGGCTATCTGCCCCAGCTGCTGCTCAAGCCAAGCATCGCCGATGTAACCCTGGCGGCGATGTCAACACTTTGCCGCCAGCACAATGTCGTCTTTATGACGGCTCTGGCGGACACGGTCAACGAGGTGCTCGCCAATCTCGAGCAGCTTCAGGTGACTGGTGACTCGGGCACAGATGACAGCCGATTCGAGCATCAGAAGCGCATTCTAAATCTATTCTACTATGCTCGACGTGAATCTGGCGATCCCATCAAAATGCAAACAGCATTGCAGCAACTGGAGCAGAATGCATCGGAACGGGTTTCCAGCTACTTTAGATCCATACTTACGTACGTATGAAGTTGTTTTTTTCCTTTCATCAAAACTAAGCATGCGTGGAAGCACTCCCAACTCCTATTATCTGGAGTGTAAGGAGACCAATATCCGAATAGGTGTTGGACCATATCTTGGATGTTTTTTTTATTCGATCTTGATGAATTTGATTTGGGCAGTTGATTAAACGACTTTCGATCCTGACTAGGAATACATATATATATACATATACCTTGTAAATGTATTTTTGCTATTATACAGAAGTGCATTAGTATAATGATAAGATGCAAGCCCTGATTCTTGGAAAAATCCTTTCTGAAATGCAGAAAATAGAAGTAAAGTTTGCTTTCTCGAGTGCTGAGTTGGATTTCAGTGAAGGGTTTCGGGCTCAAATGGCTTAAATCTCTGATTGTATTCGAAGAGTTACTTGGACACATCTGAAGAAAAAACGCCGGAATTTGGAATTGGAACTAAACAATTATGTATTCTGCATTATATTTAAGTAGCAACAACTAGCAACTGATGTATTCATGTCCGGGGCTTCTGTTGTTTCGATGGCTTGGCCTTAAACCGATCCAAGACGGAGCGAACAGGTTTCACCTTTTTGGCCTTGGGCTGCTGACCAGCGTCGCCATCGTCCTTGGCCTGGTGGTCTGCAATAACGCCCTTCTTCGCTTTGCGCACCTCCGCAATGAAGTCCTACAGTATCGGAATAAAAGATTATTATTAAAGATGATTCAGCTTGGAATCGTAATTGTGTGCGATGATGTACCTTGCGCTGCATGTCCTTGACAATTTGTTTGTTGCGTGCCGCCTTGGCGGTGCCGCCACGCCCCTTCATTTTGTGACGCGGATTAATGTTGACGCGCGGCGGCTTCAAATGGAACAGCTGCCGCTTGGCATCGATCTTCTCCTGGAGCGTGGGCGCATCCACACCAGTTATCTCATGCGGATCCAGGGTGATCAGTTCGGGCGGTATCTTTTCGAGCAGGGCGTGCACCTCGTGCTCACGTCTCTGCTTCGACGTCTCATACGGATTATCCTCGAGGGCATCATAGTTGGGCTCACCGGCACCGGGCACCAGCAGCGAATGGAAACCGTTCGCAGTTGAGACGCCCAACACATCCTCATAGGGACAGAAGCGCAACCCATGGACAAAGGCATCGCAACGCTGACGCAGATAGGGTATCTTATCCCTTAGCCCAGTGCCGCCGCCCTCCAACACATCCGTATACGTCTCCAGATAGGTGCCCTGCGATAAGGCCAACATGCCCCGTTGCGATACGTCCAGCTCGTTGGCGGGCAAACGTAGTTGGAATGTTGCCAACGGTGTATCGTTCAGATTTCGGATATCCCACACCTTGACCTTGCGATCCAGGCCAGCGGTGATCAGATGCACACCCTTTGGATCTACGGTGAGCGCCGTCATTGCCGTCGAATGGCAGAGCATAGTAACCAGGGGCTCACGCACTTTGGGTGACCACATGGAGACGACACCCTTGCCGCCACCGATGCACAGTACACCATTGCTGGGATTGTGGCGCATATGCCGTATATCGCCCAATCCCGTATTGAAATTGCCAACGAGCTCACCAATTGACACATCCAGCCACGATGCATAGCCAGCTCTATTGGCAGCAGCGAGCAAAAAATGGTAGGGCAAAAAGTCCAAGCGATTGACGCGCGCCAGCCGCTTGACGCAGTGCAGCTCGGTGCCCTTTTTGTCGTAGAAATATACCCATTCCTTTTGTGCCACCGCATACATGGTGGGCACATGCAGCCACTGAACATCGGCAACGGTCTCCATCACATTGAATTCACAGTGCAGCTTTTTGGTCACCCAATCGAAGGCGGCGACATGACCACGTTGACCGCCCAACAATAAATGTCGTCCGTTCTTTGTATATCGCATCTTGTATGGCCCAAAATCCAGTTTGAGTGCAAAATGCTTGGCGGCCGATTGCAAATCAACATTTGCGGCAATCTCCTCCTGGCGATAGCTGGCTGTTGTCTCCTCCTCATCGGCCTCCAGCTGGCCGGCCGTCTCTTGGAGCAGTAGCTCTGTGCGTGCCGCCTGCTCGGTGGCATACTGCAAATAAATCTCTTTGCGCTGTTGCTTTTCCTTGAAGTGGCGCGTTTTGACGCCACGCGAATCGACGCCATCACCACGTGAATATTTGTCCATCAGTTCCTTGGATATTTTTGGCACTTTCGGCTGCTCATCTTTGCTCGGTGTTGCCTTCTTTTTGTCGAATTTTTGCTTTTTGTAGTGCGACTGCATCTTGAGAAAGTCGCCTTTGAAATTTTGCTGATTCCGGCGCTTCAGTTTAACAGGTTGCGCATTGTCATCTTCGGATTTGCCGGCGTCAACATTAAAGTAACGTGCTGGCGGCTTCTTGCGCCCCTTTGGCGCTATCTCTGCCATCTCGAATTGTGTTAATAAAGAACAACCAAAAAGAAAACAAACTATTTCAAAGCGCCGCACACAACACAACACAACGTGCTCGTGCTGTCGATAGCAACTGTTCGATGCTATCGTTATCGGAATGGCAATTTTTAGTATGCGAACTGCCAACCTGTTCGAAGTGCATGCAACAAATCGATAACTAAGTAAACTCGATAGATTTTAGATTTAAATTTTAGTACAATTTCATTGTTAAGTATATTAAAAAAAAAAATATATATGTATATATATATATAAGATAAAATACATGTATGTCTGCAATTAATACTAAAAAAGTATGCAATGAAAGCGCATCAAAATGCGTTTTGAACAATAAGACGCTTTCAAGACGCTTTCAACTAAATGTTACAAATTATTTTGGTATTTTCGTTGAGCATTCGTTAAACGAATAATATGAATGTTTTGAGATAGAAGCCACATCAGTCTATATAGAATTGTTGTACGAAAAAAAGCATGTCCAAAAACATGAAAACTAAATCGACAGATTAGAATTAGACTAAAATGTTAATAGACACGTCCATAAGGCAATGTGGTCGGATAGTAGGGTAACGGCATCAAAAACTTGCCACCGAAACGTGAAGCAGATTGAGCTGATTCGCTGCTAGATGAAAACATCGATGTACATATTTCCGCACGATGCAACCGACTGCTGCTATTCGATGTGCTGGTGGCGGTGCCAGCCAATCCCAATCCCAATCTCAAACCAGTGCAGCGCCCCTGCTGGCGTCGACGTGTCCGGATCAGCGAAAAGATGGCCACAATCACAGCAATCAGAAAGATCGAGCCCAATATGCAGAAAGATATAGCCAGCTTCGAGATGGACAGACACAGTGTGCCCTCGCCGGCCAATGGCCGTACATTCGGACCGTAATCATCGACTGAAATAAAAGAAACATTTAACGAATTAATATACATATGCATATATATATATATATATATAGCAAGTAGCGATCTTAACAAAATGCTCTCAGCCAATTTAAAGAAATTTGAATCTTGCCTTACATATTTATCAATTATGATTTATTATATTGAATTTTAATAATGAGCTTTTAATAATGAGCGTCAAAGCTTCACAGAACTTTTAAAGCTTTTACATGTTCTTTGGCGGGTTTGTTGGTGACCGCCAAAACAAATATTCAAATGATGTAAAAGCTTTGCCTAATGTGCGTAATATGTCTTGAGACAAAGAGAATTTAATTATTTGATATGAAAACATTACTAAGGCGATGCAAACAACCGCAATTCAGTATAGGAATCGGAATTAGATCATAAAATCAAAATTTGTTTAAAATCTGATGTCGGAGTACTCTGCAGACAGTTACGCTCGACTGGATCGATCTCGCATAACCTTTCAAGTTTTTGTATTGTACCAATACGTACCAGTAGAGTACCGCTAGCGTACCGTTAAAATTCGAGTATACTATAAAGAAAATATATTGGGGAAACTGCACAAATTTGTATAATTTTAAGTACCAGAATCGGAATCGAAACCCAAATTCGTTTCAATAGAACATTGGCTTCCATCGATTTGAATCATACCTATGTATACATAATATATATATGGGCATACATACCACTACTCATGTTATAGCGGCGATCGTAGCGCAGACGATCCACTTCGATTTGTGGCGCTGTCACGGCTAGTGAGTTGAACACCTCGATGCGCGCCAGGTGCTGATCGGCGTTCAGCTGCAGTTGCTGCTCGGCGAGGCGACAATTTAGCTGCAAGTTAAAGATTTCGTTAGTTAGTTGACACGGACAGACATATGCATACATATATATATATACATACACTCAGGAAAAACAAATCGGACTAATATTAAAATCGCTCAGAATATTAAAAAGTTCGAATTCGACAATCCTTTTAGAAATATATTCTGCGAGTTAGTTGAGTTGAGTTAGCTGTGGCGCCAAACGTATGCGATTTTTTTCGGAGTGTAAGTACACACATGTGTGGGAGATACACTTAAATATTTATTTGAGCACATCGCAGCACTTGGGCAATTGTAGCAAGTGCTTTTGGGCTGCAGTTCAGTGCATTTTAGTGCAATAACCACATTAATTAGCTGCGCCTTCCACACACGCGCACCACACACACACACACACACACACACACATATATATATATATATATATATACGCTTCGCTGCACTCATGAGGAAAATGCAAACAACACTTTCGTTTTCATTGCAATAAATTAATATACAGTACTGCTCAAATGCGGCCTGCTACTTGGCCAATTTTGCATATACATATATATATATATATATATGTATATATATATATATATATATGCATGTACATTGACTGTTACTCACATTGGGGCACTTCCCTTTGCAGAGCTGAACGCCACAGCTGACGTGCAGGCGCTCGCGATCGGGAAACTTGAAGGCGGGAAATGTGGCCATAAACGTGCGCTCGACCAGATCTTCCTCATGCTGTTTCGACCAGCCCTCCTCGGCCGGCTTAAATCTGGTATGCAGCGCCGGCATCACCTGGGAAAGGAATCAACTATTAATAATAATAATAATTAAGGTATTTCCATAACGTTATAATGCTCAACCGGCTTGATGGTCGCCAGCGTTGGGTCTTTGCATTATTCCGTTTGCAAAAACTGATTGATATCGCTTACACGAAAAATCAGTACCGCTGCAGGCATGCTTGCTTGGTGTTGTTAGGTAGTTTAATCTTCTTCTTCTTTTACCATCTCTCTCTCTCTCTCTGTCTTTTCACTCTTTCCTTGATATCTACGGTATCACAACGGGCCAAAACTGGCCTAAGTGTGGCGACCTTGGTCGGCATCCGTTAAAACCTACTCTAATATATGCTCACATCAACGAGAGACAGAGACGAGATTACGAGAGAGAGAGAGAGCGAGAGAGAGAGAGACTATAAGAGTTAGAGACTTTAAATTTGGAATATAAGTTATCGTATATCTCAGATCAAGTTTATTTCATTGTGTCAGTAACTGATTTCGCTTCGCGAATATCAATATATATCGATAACCGATTCATATTCATAATATTTCAAAAAAGGTATAAAATATCATATATAAAATAAATATAATTATATAATTGTATAGAATCTGCAACCCGTAAATCCGAATCCATTCAAATAGTGAATGAAATCGTAGCTCCACCAGTCCAATCTCCCAAATGAGTCTACATAGATGCTAAAAAAGAAAACCTGGAATATTTTTTTGTGTTTGTCGTGAGGTGAGTAGTGCTGTAAGTGAAACGACTACTGGTGCATTAACTGAATATATACCCACTTGGATCAGCATCACTAGTCGCGTATATATATATATCTTTCATATATCTCATATCTTTGTTTGTTTCTCAAGTCTTTCGTTTCGATGCATATTTTACAAACTGATGTTAGGCATCAGCGAGATATCCGAAGAAAACTGACTATATACGAGTGTAAATGTGATCCTAAAGTGTTGTCCCACAAAATGATTAACTTGATCTTCCAGGTTTTGCTAATCTCTGACGTTCTTATATATTTTATATTTTAGATCATTTGCCGAAATTGAAAGTAGCATCAAAGGCAAAATTAGAAACGAGCGACAGTTTGGGGTAATTGTCCGCGAAGTGAACCAGTTTTTTTTTTATTTTTTTTTATTCTTTTTGGCCCCTTCCTTTTATTCTTATTTTTTTTGTTTTTGTACTTGTTAGACATATCAGCTCTGTTTATGACTGGTTATACAATTTTTGGTTAATTGCTGTTGAGTGACGACACCACACAGCACACCATTAACAGTGGCAGTGGCAGTGGCAGTGACAATGACAGTGGCACCCCATACACTCTTCGCACACACGTGCATTATTTGGCCGCTTCCGTTACAAGCGGAGCAGAGCAACGGTAACAAAAGTCATCAGCCAAGTTCACGGACGACAACAACAACAACAACAACTCTCAGTTAAGACATATGCATGTGTGTTATGTGTGTGTGTATTATTAAATGTATGAAATTTCAGAGGCATGTGATTTACGTCTTGCTATTGTTGTTGAATGCCACACTTGTGCTCTTGCCTGCATACATGCATAAATAAAAGATGTATGCATGGAAATATGTATGCACATACATGTACATATCACACACACAGCCGATGTGTGATTAGATGTCGCTACCTGGTTTCCACTTACATGGCCCTTCAGCACGTGTTTTGCTGCGTGCCTTGTGAGAAACTTGAAACAATTACAACAAATATATGTAAACAATCAAATTTGCTGCGGAAGTTCAAATGAGTTCAAATATCGTATATCGTATACTACGAATACTTTACTCATTGTTTATTTATTAATTTATTTCAACTATTTGGCTTGTTTGCACCTTGTCATATTTTACAGGAATATCTTTCCCTCTGTCTCTCTCTCTCTCTCTCTTTTTATTTGCCTATTCTCATCTTTAATGTGAATCTATGCCTGTCTTCTAGCACAGCTGCATTAACAAACACAGCAGACAAACAGATATGTATGTGTTTATGTGGGTCATATTCTGATTAGAAATTGTTACGCAGCAGCAGCAGCAGAAGCAGCACAATTTTTCACTTTTCAACACTGAACGCTCGCTGACCTAGAAGCTTTTTTGAGTCAAATAAATAATCCAAGTTAGCGATGGGCGCGTGCATAAATTATTTGCAAGCAACAATAAAACTAAACGCAAAAGAAACTGAAATGTGCTGAAACGGATGGCAATGCCATCACCACAAAGAGGACGCCGGGTGGGGGGAGGGGGGGAGCTGATGGGTTGACGAACAATAAAACAAACATAAAATGCAAATGTTTTGCTGTCTTTGCGCCGGTGTCCGTTAAAATAAATATAAAAATTAAGCCGTGAGATTTTTCTTGCTAGCGCACCCCACAATGGCCAAGAGCAAACAACAACAACAGAAGCAAAAGCAGCAACAGAAGATTTGTCTGACCCATTTTCTTGCATGACATGTGCACAAAGCTGCGACGGAGATGGCAACTACTAAATGCAAATGATTTTTTTTTTGTAGCTTGGCATTGCTATTGCCAGTGTTGTTAGTGTTGTTGATGTTGTGGTTTGCTGCTGGAACCATGTCAAAATGTTAAACGCTAAATATTTCTATGTATTTCACTGTTGGCTAATTGTTGTGACCTCCTAATTTACTCATGAAGAACTGAAGAACTGTTGGTGGGCAGTCGCAGAAGCAGTTGCTTTTAATGGCTGCTAAGCTGCTTGGCTGGGCAGCGCCAGCAAACACCAGCAACGAAACGCAAGCGCAAACGTAAACTGTTCTAACGATGTGCTTGCTCGTAATTACGTCTAACAGTTTTGAGTTTTGACTCACTGCCGCTGCTACAGTGTTGTAATAACCGTTATAATTAATGATGCGTTAGCTGCTTTAAGCATTGCACAACACCAATTACAATAAGAACAGCTGCAGGACTGGCGTTGCCAACATGCTTTGAAATTTTGCACAGGCATGCGAGACGGAAGCTGTGCTCAGTTCGGCAAGCTTTTACTTTCGCAGCAGCTTTAGTGAAAATGAAAGTCGAATGGGGGGGAAAAAAAAACCAAGATTCATCGATGAACAGTTTAAAATTATGATTAATTATTGATATGCTGGGTATATGGTGGATGCCATAACGGTAAACGATCGCTCGCAAGTTATGCAAAATTGATGGAACTTGACTAATTGACTCACCTGCTCATCAATGGGACAGCCGCGAGCGTCGAGCAGCTGCTGCGTCGACTCGCCCAAGCCATCGAGTGCCGCACAGTCGACGACGCGCACACCAATCGTTCCAGGCACAATGGCCCGTACCGTTAATGTAGTCGCCACGCCCACCTCCACAGATCCAGAACCATTGGGGCCACCCAATTCCAGCCAAATGCGAACTCGCGGCGTATCCATCCTCTGCCCCGATCCGCTTGCCGTTCCAGATGCGGACGAGGATGCTGACGCAACGACAGCCAAGGCTCGCATTCGTGCATTCCTGCAGCAGATTTAGGAGTAGCTTTAGCATTTCTTTAATTTTTCACAGTTTTCTCTTCTCTTTTCTTTTTGTGGTACTTTTGCAGAGTGAAAAGAATTTTCAATTTATGTAAGTAAATATTTGGCATTTGCAACAGTTTCTTGTTAATCTAATGGAGTTTTCTATATATATGTGTGTTCTGGTCTGAGCCAAGTTTAGTTGTATGGAGAGAACTATAGTAACTAGCTAACGCTAATAACGTACCGATCTCGTCCATTTAGGGGCAGTGGCATTCCCATCGCCTTGGCGGGCAGTTGACAGCGCACCGTGCGCAAGATATCGGTGCTCTGGCGCAGTTTCTGTTCCATTTGCAGCATGATGCGAACTGTGTATTCCATGCCGCCATCGGGCAGCGGCTCGGCGCGGACACCGCAGCCGGAGGTGGGCACACGCAGCGCGATCTGTGCGTCATCATCAGCGTGTCCACGTGCCCGACACTCCAGCGGAAAGTCTTTGGCATAGAGTAATCCCCGGAATGTGCGACTCAACGTTAACTGCATGTCGAGCAGGTCACGCGTGCAATTCACCTGTAGTCTCTCGATATGCATCGTACTCTCGCCGCCAGCAGCAGCAGCAGCTGGTGATGATGATGACGATGGCGATGATGATGATGATGATGGTGTACCCAGTGCCGATGCAGATGCGACTGTTACTAAGAATACGCCCAGGCCGAATGCCGTTCTGGTTGCCCAACCAGCATGACACACAAATTGCGGCAGCAACAGTTGTCGATGCATCTGCAAGAACATGTTTCCGATTTTCAAATTTCCCGTTTCCCTAGCAACACTGGCAAACTGGCAACCGCAAAATGATGCCACTTGGTCGCGTTGCCGTTTGCCAACACCTGCTGCTATCGTTGTTGCACTTGCTGTAGCTGTTTTTGTTGTTAGTGTTGCTGTTGTTTGGGGTTTGGTTTGCTTCAAGTTGGCTTCGGCTTGCTCTTAATTGGTCTGGTCTTGAGAATCTTGTCTCGTCTTCTTTTCCCTCCTCCACCTCCTCCTCTCCTACTTCCTCTTCTTCTTCTTCGTTGTCTATGACACTGTCTAAGCCTAAGCAAACTGAAATGAAAATTGTATAGATTTATGCATCAGTACGGAGTGAAACTAGGAATTATTTTTTTATTATCCTTTATTATCCTGCTCCTGTATAATTAATCGACCTTCCTTTTCAAATTCAATATTGTGTGCAAGTTCAAAAACCAAAACATGGATCAAAGGGAATAAGTTCAACAAGAGATAACGCTCTTGAATAAAATCGTTAAAAGTGCACTTTTGACGACAAATCTCAGCTAAATCCGTTTTGATATAACCTAATCCTTTTCGAATTTACTTTATATAAGTATCTTAATAAGTTTCTCAATAACACTTGAACAACTCGTTATTTGTGACTCTGGAAAAAAAGGAATTAGAGAAACCAATTTGTTCACTCCATCCTCCATACAAACATGTGGCATAAAGATGATCAGCAAATTAAGGCCAATTTTCCGCTGGTCACTGAACACCGATCACTGATCACTTCTCATCGATCACCGATCACTGGTCACTGGTCAGTGGTCACTTGTCACTTGTCACTGATCACCGATCACCGTGTGGCAGATGAATAAAGTCCACTGGCCACTGGGCCGCCACGCAATATCGAAATGACCAAATAAATAAATAGATGAAAAGAAAAGGGGGTCAAGTTTGCATTTGTCCGATTTGTCAAATCAAATAAGCCTCAGATATTGCAGCAAAAGTAAATACGTTAAGGGCAAACAAAACCAAAACTAAAACTTAAATCAACACCAACATAATGCGTTTGCTTCTTTGCGCAATCCAATTTGTTGTCGCTTCTCTGTTGGTTTATTTTTGTTTATTGTTGCTGCTGTTGTTGTTGTTGTTGTGCCGCCGCCGCCTCCCAGTTGAAGATGGGCCACATTAAGATGCTTATGTTGCTATTATTATTGTAATCAGCACAATTAGGCATCAAAGTTTGAAAGTAAAAACCTTTCTGTAAAAGGCTTGCGCAATGTCAAAGCCAATCAGTTGTCAAACACATTCGTTTTACCTTGACCAAAAAAATAAATAAAATCATAATAACAATAAAGAAGAAGAAAAAAAGAAACACTCTGAATATCCTTTTGTTACTTTACTTATTACACTTTGCTTTTGCTTTATTTGTTTGTTTTTGTTAGCACTTTTTACACTTTTATATACATACTTTTGGTTATTGGCACTATGAAAATATAGGGAAAAATGCTTACACAATCTTGCATCAATTACAAAATTTTCTATTCGCGTTGCAGAAAAGCACACAAAAAAAAAACCGCAAATTTGAAATATTTAACTAACGGTTGTTAAGCATGCGCGCGCTTCACACGATGCACTGCAAAGCGAACAGCTAAACGTAAATAAAACACACAGCAAGGCAACACAGCGAAAAAAGAGAAGATAATAACTGGCGGCAGCAAAACTCAAGCATAAGCGCACGCTAGCAAGTGTGCGAATCAAATAAGCCGCCGCAAGCGCCAGCGAAATGCAGTGTGTGGAATTGTGGAGGCCAAGAAGTTGGCTAACTGCTAGCCCAAGACGAACTTGATAAAGCCAACAGAAAGAAGAAGACCGAGCGAACGAGCGAACGAACGAACGATCGAACGAACGAACGGTTGAAGATTTATCACGTACCGTTATTTGAGCGCCAAATCAAATTGTAGACTGTGCTGCCAACTTGCTGTTTTTAATTTCGATTGCTTGTATCAACATATGATATTCAAAACGAACACATGTTATTTATTTATGGTTTTTTTGTCAAAATAACTAAATAACTTTACGGCCAAGACTCGTTCCACGAAATTTGGACTGAATTAAAAAACTTGTCGAACATTTGTCTTGCCTTCTTGTCTATTTCGTTTTTCGGTGATTTATAACAGTTAATACCTTAGGTAATTCCTCGAGAAACTTTAGCGCTATATTACGATCGTTTTCAAGGAGGACGTTTATTCCTTGTTCGAAAAAGCATAAAGCTTTCGACAAATTTTTTGATGTTAGCTGTTTGGATACAACAGGCTCTGTCTCTTCATCAAATGCCTGTACCGCTTACAACTGAATGAAAGTTCCTCAAGTTGCCGTTATAACGAAACATTTTAGGCCGTAAATCAAAAACGAACGTTATATATATAATTTGTATTTCAATATTTTTACGAATTGCTCAAAAATTATATAAAATAGAGACTGATGGCAACAGTGAACCAGTAACAGCATTTTATCATATGAGAATCATGCAAAACAATCGACCGCCCTTCACTGTCTATCGGGAGATGTTTCACACTAGCATACCAGTTTTTAGAGTTGTACATGGTTGCTCAATAAGAAAAGCAGTTTAGTCGTACAATTATTGGTGAATCGCTCATTTAGTTCGTTCGCTTAAGAGCGATTTAGTTGGTTTACCTTGCTTATTTCGCTTAAGTCCCATTATTGTTATTTTATGTTAATTTTGCTTGCTTATGTCAGATTATCGTATTTAATGTCGACTAAAGTCAGTCGACACAAAGTATCCCTGTAGTACATCAGACTTTGAAGTTCCTACACTACACACCTAGGTAGATTGAAAATACTCAAAAAACAGATCGGCTGCAGTACGACAAGAATCGAACAGAAAGAACTAAACGAGCGAACCAATCGAACTACTATCGGCACTACGTTCATTCGTTCAGTTGTAGTTCAATCGAACCAGTTCAAAGCGATTTGAGACAACTCGAACAGTTTTCATTTGCAATCGCCGATGCCACACGATAAATGCAAGCGCCTAGATAACTATTTGTATTGAAAACAACGATAATTGCAAGCACAGTCCGATGGACAGAAGCGTCGACATGTCGGAAATTATTGAATTCGTATTACCAATAAAAACCGAAAACACCAATGAATTTAATAATAATGGCGAAGACGACGAAGATGTTGACTGCAGCAAGCGGTATCTGATCCTGAATAGTGTCGATTTGGAACGCGAATACAAATACGAAGAGTTTCTCTTGGCCAAGAACGAAGGCGAAGCAAAAGAGGAGTTGCTCGACAATACGCAGTTGCATCAACAGCTCATCATTTACCCAGAAATTCAGCAGGCAATGATACGTGTACCCAAAAACGAGTATATGCCACCGGAACAGCTGTCCGACGAACTAGACGATCTCGTTGAAGAGGATGAGCTGATCAGTGAGATGTACGAGGAAGATGGCGTAACAGAGTACGGAGAGCAATATGAACACCAGGAGCAACAGTATGTGCAATATGAGGATGAGATGGAAGTTGAACAATATGTCAACCAATGTATGGTATCGTATCTAACAGAAACCGAAGCCGAAACAGAAACAGACACCAGATCAATCGACACTCGAACGGACGCGTTGGCCATACATCATAATAATAAGTCCTCGACTAAAAGTGCTCAACAGAGTACAACACATCCGCCGGCTGTGGATGGCAGCGATGCATTTATGGAATGCATCGATGCAACTACTACGGAACTGGTCAGCAGCGACGAGCTGGCCAAGCCCAGTGATAAGATGATGGATCAGTTTAAGGGACCACGTCGCTATCTGCTGTACGACGACCTGATCGCAACGATTGTTGACTTCGATGAGGATGGCACACCCATTGTCGAGTTCGGTATGATTGCCAACACACTGGATGAGAAGCTTCCGATAGAGTGTGGCATCTGTCCGGATGTTATGCACAAATCCAAACTGGCCAAACATCAGCGGACACATCTGGTGTCCGGCACCAATCGCTATGCGTGCATCTATTGCGCCGAAACGTATCGGGATTGTAAATACCTGGCGGGGCATGCCCGTCGTCACATGGGCATCCGTCCGTATGTATGTGAGCCGTGCAAATTGTATTTCTCCACCAAGCAGGATCTGCGTGTGCATAATCAGCGACGGCACCTGACGAAGGAGCACATCTGCGAGATGTGCGGCAAGACGTTCGCCCAAAACACCCAACTGAAGCGTCATCGGGAGGCGACGCACGAGAAAAAACGACGATTCCAGTGTACCCAATGCCAGAAGGCCTACTACAAGAACTTCTCGCTGCAGGAGCACATACGCAACGTCCATATGGGCAAGCGACGGATGTTGAAGTGTCCGTTCTGTGGCATGCAGTGCCGTGATGCCCACAAAATGGCCAAGCATCGCAAGGAGATGCATCTGAATCAAGATACGTATGTGTGCCATCTATGCCAGGAGGAGTTCACCGACATCAACTATTTCGATGCGCACAAACGTTCCATACAGTGCCGCACCAATACACGCCGAATGATCAGCGATTCTCGGAGTAATCCACATAAGGGCGATGGCGTTTTCAGTGCAAATGATGGCGATGTTAACGGCGATGGCAATGAGATCGCAGGCATGCTCGACGAGGAGTATGATGAGGATGACGGGCTCATAGTCGTGACTAATGATCCCGCTGATGGTTATGCTGATGCCGATGTCGATGCGGATGCGGATGCGGATGTGGATGAGGAACAGCAACAGATGCACAGTAATCAAGCAGGCATATATAAAAACACTGCCAACGATAGATTTCTGCACCAGCACGAGACTGCCGACGAGCAACATCATCAGCAACAGCAGCAGCAGCAGCACTACGATCAAAATACTCACGAGGATGAAAGCTCGCTCGTGGAGCAGGTAAACGAAGACGACGAAGACGAACTGTTTCTGGAGCAGCTGGCTCAGCAGTCCTATCAACAGCAGCATCATCATCAGCAGCAGCCCCTCGCTGACCATTATAACGATGATGAGCTGATTTATGAAATCACACTGGTAACTGAGGATAACTGAGCTCGCCCTCCCAAAATTTTTTGTTCCCAATTAGCATACAAATTGTAAATGCATAGTAAATACATAAATACTATATATGAAGTGCGTTCTTTGTAAGCAATTTCTTAAGACTGTGTATTTATATATAAATTCATCAATAAAGCTTGTTTGGACGGATATGGTTTATTTTTTTCAAATGGTTATTTAAAACAGATTTGCAATTTGGGGGAGACCAAAAAAATAAAAACTCAAACATACAAATGCAACCCAGAAGCACAGAGCTGTATTCGCTGTTGCCATCAGAGTCAAATGCAACTCGGATGTGGCTGGATTTATGCAGTGATGAAATCACCATTGTCATCAGCAGTCCCCACACACACGCACAGAACGTGTAGTGTTGTGAAACAAGTTACATTTGCGTTCTATATATAACAACAAAGAACAAATACAGATGTACACCAATACATATACGCATATGTATAGAGAAATGTAATACATAAAGATGACATTAGTATTCGGCGTGTTCGTGTGAGCGAGATAACAATAGCGTTTATTGTTCGCTCTCTAATTGTTATCGAAAAAATGGTCACCCCAATCGGCAGCTGGTATCGAATTCAAAAAACGATAACAAAACAAATGGTAAAATAATGCAACATATGTTTTCCAACACCAAAAAGAAAATGATGAGGATAGCAAGCGGACAGCTCCATGGTAATGGTGACATGGCAACGATGATATCGAGCAAACCCACAAGCATCAAAGTGGGCGGAGGTAAACAAAAATCATTGAGAATCAAAAATAATACATTTCATTTGGCTGCCGAAAGTCTAACACAAATAATATTTACAAATATATGTATATATTTGAATTCATCAAATACATCAGATAACATAACATGGACAGCGATACTCAGGAGGACGATGAGTTCGAGGGGCAGAACAAAGCCAACAAAGAGATTAACTCCGATACGGATTTAGCTGTTGACTCAGAAGGGGAAGACAATGCTGATGATGGCAATGATGGCGCCGCTGACCCCGATAGCTGGGAATCGTATCAGGCACGCATCGATTCCCTAATTGCCAACGAGCAATGTGACAAATCGATTCGGCAGGTGGACGAACGCCTTCAGGATGTAGCGCATCGGACGCTTCGTGCTTATCGGGATGCGCCCCAAGGATTTGCAGAACGCTCGGTCAATCAACTGGGCAAAATCGATTATCAGCTGGAGATGTCCAGCACACGTCTCGCCGAGTTGGTGAACTTCGGCAAACATCTGGTGACCAATATACGTGTGGCAAACGAGCGACGCGAACTCGATCGTCGGACGTTCGAGGCGACACAGCAACGGGGCGTAAAGCGGAATCTCGAAGTCGAGAACATGGAGTCGATGGCCAAATTTCAGGATATTAAGGATCGCTGGACCGAGCTGGATGAGATAAACGAGCCGATGCTGCTGTGGGATCAAATCGAGGATCAAAAGAAACGCATTGCCGAGATCATGGAGCGCAAGGATGAGATGATAAACGCCTGCCAAAAGGAAATTGATCGCATGAATGCCAAATATGAATTCGATCGTCAGCGGCAGGCAGCCGATCTCTGCTGCCTCGTCGAGCGCATTGACAATCAAGTGGAAACGCTCAAGGAGGCATATAAATATCATTTGAAATTGCTACGCAATACGGTCGAGGATGAGCGCCAGACGTTCTCGTTGACCGCGGAGGAGCAGTGGCGCAGCTTCTTCAATGCCCTTAAGACGAACTTCGATGAGAAGTCGAATTTGGTGCGTGTCCGGGAGGAGTTCTATGCACAGTTGACGCAACAGCTGCATGAGCACCAAGACGAGCTGACCAAACATACGCGCGTCCGCTTGGAGAAGGAATGCGGCCGTTTGGAGTTGGAGCTGCGACGAACACGTGACAATGTGCTGATCAACTCGGAGAAGTTGGACTATAACTACCAGGTGCTGCAGCAGCGCAATGATGAAAACACAATCATTAACAATCAGCAGAAGCGACGCGTTTGCCGCTTGCATGAGGCGGTGGCACGCACTCGACGCAACTTTAAGGAGGTATTGCACGGTGGCCAGCGCAACATTGCCAAGCTGACGCATGAGGTACAGGCGCTGCATATCAGCATCACCGATATGGAATCGAAGGCGTTGCACACCCGCCAAGTCAATCGCAACAAATTCAATCGGGTGTGGAATATGAACTATGAGGAGATCACGCAGCTGCTGCAGCGCATCTTCAACATCGATCGCATACTGCACGAGCAGCAGCTGGTGATGCCGTGGCAGAAGCCCAACATCAACATCGAGAACATCAATAAGCCGGCGAAGAAGCGACAGGTGAGCACTGCCATGGATCAGATTGAGCGTCGATTTGGTCGTTTGCCGAAGCAATATGGCGGATCTGGATGCAGTGAGAAACCTGGTGTTCAGAAGCAACGTGGTCCGTTGAGGGAACTGCCACCGGAATCGGCACGTCTCATGCGCAACATATTGCGTAAGATGGCCGATCGTGGTGGCTTCCTAATTGAGGAGCGACTGTTGCGAATCCTTAAACCCTATACGGAAATGGAGCAGACATTGGTGCGCATCGATAACATATTTGCCGCATTGCGCATACATAATTTTGATCATGTCCTGGAGCTGACAAAGGTCTTTGAGCCTTACACCTATTGTCCCAATTGTCAGCCCGAAGGCTTGAGTTCGGCCAAGTGTGCGGAGGTCTTCCTCAAGGAGGAGCAGGATAAGACACCGATACAGACGCACGATGGCAAGGCAGATCAGACGGTATTGCAAGTCCCTGCGGACAGGATATCATGGCTGGTCAAGGAATATGATGAGCGTGCGAGTGGCTGCACCAATCATTATTTGGTTATGGAGCCAGCGCTGGTGCTGCATGCGATGAATCTCTATACTAATCGAAAGCACAAGGAAATCTATGATATCAACTCGGAGGGCACTTTCGAGTGCGAAATGATCCAGTTCGAGGATGCGGAAATCGAAAAATTCTGGCGTCAATTCACCAACGTCTTTCCCGAATCCAAGACACACTTGTGGAAAACGCTAGAGCATGGACTCAATCATTATGTCGAGGTGCTCAAGATGCGCGTCCAATACGATGCCGAGGTTGTCTTTCTGCGTCGCCAGAATCGCGAATTGCGGCATCTTCTGCAAAAGTTCAAGGTCTAATTGCCGATTGCTATTCCTCAATCCAGTCCATATTTTGAATACTTCAGATACAAATTCAATTGTATGCAAATGCAACTATCGTTGTGCATGTATGTGAAACAGTTACTTCTCTAATTACATATCAGTTCATATCTATATATATATTTGGTATTTGAAAGGAATTTAAATTACATTTTGAGAAAAAATTGGATGTTAGATAAGATTAGATTGCTATTTTGAATGTTCTGCGCTGTTTTGCAAGATCTGATTTACAGCAATTTATTTGTCATAGCCAGATGAGTTGTGGAAACTGCATTTGACCATTGGGCTACTTCTCGATTCAAATAAACAGTAATTAATCACATTTATTTAAGAAATTAAACAACGGAAAACCCTCTAAGCTAGTTGCGTCTGTCTTGTGTGTTTCGATCTCAATGCGACTCCGCGTTGGGAATAATTGAATACAAGCAGCTGGTTCGCCTCGTGCGAGCTAAACTGCGCGATTCAAGCGACCAAAAGCGACTGCTTCGAAGTGCTTCGCACTGCATGCAGTTAGTTGAAGCAGACCAGCGACGAAGGTCGCGATCATAAGGAACTTACAATTACCGTTGCTCGCAGCTCGCAACAACAAAAGGGAATGCAAGACAAGCTGTACGTTGGCAAATTCAACTGTTTCCAACAGTTGCATATAAATTAAATATAATAATCTTGAAAAAAACGGTATATTTTTTTTGTCATTATTTTGCTTGTTTGAAATTGTAATTTCGCAGTGAATGCTAGATTTCTGCATTTAGCAACATCCCCTACTGATGCAGAGTCAAAACGGATGACCGATGATTGATGTCGCTCCGTCTGAATCCAGATTGGATCTGATGTTTTTGCCGTTTCGCTTTGGTTCGTGTTGTGAACTTCGTCTTTGTGAACTGCATATCTAATTGGAAGACATCGTGGGTCACCAACAAACCCACAATTACACTAGACAACAAATTCAATATGAGTTTAACTTGTTTGTCTACTTTTTCTAAACGTACTACATTTAAATTGGAATAGGAAATAAAAATGGCAAATGTTTAAATATAAATTTAATTCACCAGGCCGAACTGAGTAATATGGCAACGCAAGGGTATTCAAAGTGCGGAGAGCTGTAAGTCACACAAGTCCATACTGGACTTTACTTCCAATCAGCATCCAACTTCAATAAAATTGCCCCAGATCAGAGGTTGGTTGTGTATATTAAGTATTTATGTTCCATCAGCTGCTATTGCTTCCCCCTTTTGTGTTGCAGTTTAATATGCGATTTATATGAGATGCGAGCTTAAAGGTCAATTGTTTGAAAAGCTCAGCCGTTTCAGTTTATGATGATCGATTTTGGCGTCTTCAATCGAATAGGCAGAATCGCGTAAAATCTGCATCATAAAAAACTTGAAAAAAAGGGCTGGCGTAGTCAGAGTGTTAGTGTGTTATCATAAGTTACGGGCGTGACTAATTTGCCTGCCTACATGCATACATACATAAATACATATGTACATATGTACATTTGTACATATGTGCATATGTACCTTTATACATTTATACATTTGTACATTTGTGCATATGTACATTTATACATTTGTACATGTGTACATTTATGCATTTGTACATATGTACATTTGTACATTTGTACATCTGTACAATTTGTGTGTCGGATTTACCGCTGTGTGCGTTCAAAGTTCTGTTGCATACTGTTATCTATGGCTGAGCTGTGCACATGTCGATAATGTGCCGTTTTCATTTCTTTTACTTTTTATTGTGGCCAGTTAATTGAAGACCACCTGTACTTCCATATTATGAACATCCAATTTGCTTCCTATATATATAAATGCTTATGCATATACACATGTTTACCGTTTACACACTTAGTTCGAGTGGTTTAAAGTGCGCGGCGTGTTAGAAGCGTATAAATGTTTAAAGTGCAAATAAAACCAAGTACAACAGCAGCAACCAAAAAAAAAGAACAAAAACAAAATAAAAACAATTAGTTATTGCATTTATCGATGGATTTTATGGCATGGCAATTCGATAAAAATAAGTAATAACAGCAAGAAGTGCCAAGTATGTGCTGCTATGGCGAAGTTTTAATACTCTTTAGCCATTTGTGATACTATTTGTGTTAACTAAGCTCCAGTGAGAAATACGTACGAAAATTGGTAAACATTGAAAAAGTCACTTTCGGTTGGTATATTTGAGCTGAGTTCAACTGCTTAAGATCAGGATTAAATAACCTTGAAACTTATATATAAACCAAAATGCAGATATATTAAAAGACTCAAGTTTTGCTTAGTTTGCCGGAATCGGCCAGTCACGAATATATATATGCAGACTTGATGCTGTTTGATAATGGATATACTCTCAGTAAGGGTATTCCCAGCCATGCCGACTAAAAGAGTCGGCAACCACATTAATGTCTCCGAGTACAACCAGCGGCAACAAGTTGTCTTCTTCGCTTCAACTTTATTTCGCTCTCTTATAGTCCGGAACCATTAAGCACGGACATAATCTAATCGGTGCCCAAGCGCATAACCTAATAATATAATATATATATATATATATATGTGTACATGGCTTGTAGAGGGAGCGATGCCCGATCCAATTTGGCAAACATGCGACAGCCGTATCACCCAGAAGAGCACCTGAATCCGACGGTTGCCAGCTATGATGATGACAGCTATGACGCCTGCCTGACCGAGGATGTGCAACTGTTTGGCCAACAGCTGGAGGCGCTGGAGGGCAACAACAGTCTCCTGCCAGCAATAACCAGTTACGCACTGCTAAATGGGGTAAGTGATCCATATAATTAATCTATATTTACTGATATTGTTTGAGCCGAAAAGACTCGATTGGAATCGATTCGATCTTGTTATGTAGGTGCACGTTCTGCATGTGTCCTTGTTCAAGCTGATGTACAAGAAGTTCTATTCAAAATTTGAACTCTCTAGTTCTTACAGTCTCTGAGATCCCTTTGTTCATACAGATGGATTGCTAGATCGATTCGGCTGTTCATCCTGATCAGGGGAATTGCTCTCTTCTACAAGCTATATAGCCTTTTCAACCGGCAAAAGATAACAAACCCTTGCAGATTTCAGTGCACCTACCGATACCTTCTTCTATATGTTAGCCATATAAAATGTGTTATTCAATGTTGGTTTTTTACAGGCGCAAGAGGAGCAGGATCGGGAACAGGAGCAGGAGCAGGAGGAGGAGGATGAGCTGGTAGCTGGAGTAGCAGTTGCGACGGGCAAGCGAAAAGCGAAACGAGCCCCGGCAACAAAGAGGAGCAGTTCGGCAATCATATGCGATGTGTGCAACAGATGCTTTGGCGACTCGTACAGTTTGCGCATCCACAAGATGACGCACACGGATGAGCGGCCGCATGTGTGCGGTGTGTGCGGCAAGGGTTTCCGGCAGATGAGCAAGCTGCGCATCCATGCCGTCACCCATACCGCCGAGCGGCCGCATGCCTGTGATATTTGTGGCAAGGGCTATCGGTTCGCCAACTATTTGGCGGTGCATCGGCGCTTGCATACCGGCGAGAAGCCCTACGCCTGCACGGTGAGCAACTGCAGCATGTCCTTTCATTCCATACATGCGCGTCGTATGCACGTAAAACTGCGGCATCCCATCGGCAACGCTGTTGATCAGCAGCACGAGCAGGAAGAGGAGGAAGTGGTGGAACAGAATGCAACAATGGAAACGGTTACATCCTCGCTGAGCTACACGTGCCCCATCTGCGGACGCGTCCTCTCGGATCAATGCTATCTGAATACGCATCTGAAGCGTCACTACAATCAGCGTGATTTCGCCTGTGCCCAGCCGGGCTGCGGCAAGCGTTTCTTCAGCTCGTCGGAGCTAAATCATCATCAGATTGCCCATACGCGACACCGTCCATTCCGGTGTCCATTGTGCTCCTACTGCTTTCTGCGCAAATCGAACTGCCGACAGCATTATGCGAAGGTGCACAAGGGCCACACGGACTGCAATTGAGTTACACAACAAGGCTTTTGTTTTAAAATATAAGGTTTATTTGAATGTATATATATATACATATATATATATATATATATATATACGATTTATACATAGAATTCCGTTTGTTTTCTGTTTTTGTAATGGTTTTCTTCTTTTTTTTATGTTTATATTTATGTATTTATATTTAGATGCATGTTTGCTTCCATTTATGTATATCAGATATATATATATATATATGTTTTTTTTTTTTGTTTGTTTTTTTGTATATGTATTATAATGTTATATGTAATTGGTAATTGGTATTGTTTGCTTCTTCTTTTTTTTGTTTTGCATTTACTTTTGTATTTGCGCATTTTGGGTTTCTCAGTTTTATCAGTTTTCTCAGTTACGTTAACAGTTTCAGCGTCAGTTTTAGGGTTTTTTTTATATATATATATTTTTTTTTTTTGTGTGTGTTTTGCGTTTGGTTCTCTTTTTACAACTGTTTTTCATATGTTTGTCGTCTCTGTTCATCTTAAATATATATATATATATATATATATATATATATATTTTACATTTGTTTTAGCAAAAATATGCAGATGGTACATACACATGTAAGTATAAACCAGTGTTTGCCAACGCCAAAATCGAAAGAAAAAGAAAGACAGACTGACAGACGGACATAGTCATAAGGACTCGTTTACTAGTGCTGATCAAAAATGTATATATATGTATATACTATGTACCTAATGGGCGCGGCAACGTCTCCTTTAATGCGCTACAAGCATTACGACCAAAAATCAGCATACCCTCTGCCTTATATATAACAACACCTTTTCGTAGACCTTTTGTAATGTGGTTTTCCTAATAGATCAAAGGAGCCCGTCCAGAACACCGAATCTCAAAAATATGCAGCTTAAGAAAAAAAGATATATAAACAACACAACAAAAGAGATGCGCTCAAAACAATAGCAGAAAAAAAATGTTAAAACTAGTAAAATTATATATATATATAGAAATACAAAAAAAAAATGATATAAAATACAATTTAACATCTTTTTTTTAAGAAGAATGCTTTCTTAAGAAATATGTTGCATTTAAGTTGCAACAGATTTAAACAGATTTGGTAACAAAAAAAAAAAAAAAAATGAACAAATAAACTGATTGCCCTTGCCGATGATACGCTGCTGACGACTGCTGCCAATAATTATATTAATGATAATAATAATTATAGAGTTTCATCATAATTAAAGCATAATTAACCATTGTATTTTGCACTTGTTTTTTGTTGTTGTTGTAAGCTTTGGGCATTTAAGATTGAGATTGTTGTAACCGCGAAACGCTATTCATTTTGGCGTTACGTTTTTGGTCAATAGGTTGCAAGTAAAGTGGCATTTGAACGTGCTTAATGAGATATATATTTTTGGCAATAAAATGAATGATCAAAAAGTAAGCCTACTATGATTTTGAGCGCAACTGTACAAGGCCATACGGCAAATCTACGCCAAGGGAGCGACCCGAATCGTATTGCTTTTGCCAAACACTTTTCATACATTATAATTAAGTGTTGCTTACGATATTCGACTGTTGGCTAACTCGGCTGCAGTTCGTTGTTAAATACGTATATCCGCTCAACTGCCGCAAGCATTCCACATTTGATATTGCTACTCATTCTAATCGTACACACTCTCTCCCTCTCTCTCTCGCTCTCTCTCTTAAGCATGCGGCAGTACTTATGCAAGCAGCTAACAATGGCTAAAAATAACCTATTGCACATACATGCGTTTTTTTGCGTTGTGCAACACTGCCATACGGCAGGGCATTCCTGTTATAATTGCTGTTCGTATTTACGAATGACCGAGTCCAACAAAATGCGGAAAATGAACAAAGCAAAACTGAAACCAAACCAACTGCAGCTTGGCAACAGCTGAACATCAGACAGAATTGAACAATTCACATTGGCATTTTGCTCAACATTCTCGTATGACATATTTCATTGACCATGTATTTATTTTGTAGTGAATGTTTTTTTTTGTTTTTCTTCTTTGTTCTTATCGAAAGAGGCAACTGATATTAAATGGTTTGTATTTTAACCAACATGCCTAAAATTAAACTCATTTGTTTTTGTTTTGTTTTGCAATCGACTTGATTAAGTTGTGTCTAATTATGATCTTAACACACACACATACTAAGCGAAAAATCTAAGCGCTACAACAACATTTATATGACATATTTGCATTGCATAAAATATGTATGTGTATGTATATGTATTTATGTGTTGTTAGATAGCTCATATGTAATTTAAGGTTTTGGATGTGTTTGTTGTGTCTGTGTGTTAGCTTCAAGCTGTAAAAATCGCAGTTTCTGTTGTATATTTGTTTTTCTTCTTGATTTTGTCCCTTGCTATGCTCCATCTTAGAAGAACGTATCCCGAATTTCATTCACAATCTCCTCGTGCGCGTTTACCAACACTGTTTAACAGGATATACATATTTTCAGTTGTTTTAAATACATATATATATACTTTCTTTTTTTTTTTTGCTTTCTTTCTTTTGCTTCGTTTCCTTATCTCTTCTCTACGCCTAAAAACTCCGTATAAAATGCTCCGAGTTACAATTTAAAATTGGTAGCTGCCCCTTTTTATCAAAAATGTTGCTTTCATGTTTCACTAACTCATGTTGCCTCCCCCCCCATAACGCCCTACGCCCTACGCACTACGCCCTACGCACTACACCCTACACCCTACACACTAAAATCCTAATCTTCTCACGCCAAATACATCGTCTTCGTCAACTCGTTCGTATTTATGCATGTATGTATGTATGTTTGTATGTACGTTTGTATGTATGTATATGTGTAGAAGTAGATACGATATACGATATACGATAGAAGATCTCTTTGTATAAACTAAATATGTATGTATGCATCTGTAACTTTACTTATTTTTAAGTGCTCTCAGAATTTCTCATCGCTTTACTATTGTTGTACTCTGTTCCCAAATGGAAAAATGTTTCAATGTTTGGAAATAGGGATCGTTCTTAAAGATGAGACCATCAATGTTGCTGTTGCCTGCCATCTTGGGAACAGAGTATCGTGCAGTCGGTAGCTACCGACAGCCACATTTTGTTGTATGTTGTTCTTGTTCTCACTTCTAATTTGTTTCAATTGCTCTTTGTTAAGAAAAAATAATAAAAATAAAATACAATAAATGTAAGAAAAGAAAAGAAACAATCAAAGAAATTGTTAATTTAATAAAATATATAGTAGTATGGGTGCATGTACATATACAAGAATACATCAATTTATGTATGGATGCATGTATGTATGTACTAATGTATGTATGCATATCGAAGAGCTCTGTGTATACACACACACCCACTTACGACATGGAGCTGCAGGGCAAGCGTGGCGATCCCATCTGGGTGAGGACACGATCTAGCCACTGAAGCGGCCCATTCAGATGTAGCTCGATCCAGCAGGGCGTTGAGGTTACTGTCTGCCGCCGATATTCGGCGCCCCAACCCTTCACAAAGGACATGCGGATGGTGCACATGCGCGTCAATTGATATACGGCCTCGAATCCTTGCGATACCGATTGCGATAGCAATGCGGCAAACTCCTGATTATTGAATATCTTTAGATTGCAGCCGGGCGGTATTTTACAAACGGTCGCCGGATGCCAGCCATAACGCTGATTGCAATTGGGACTCTGTACGAATATTGAGGAATCGCTTAGGCATTCGGCGAAGACCTCGCCGCCAATGTAATAGAGGCGAACGCCCTTGCCAATGTGGCGACGCGTTTGCTCAACGACCTCGTTACGATTGACGTTCGAGAGGAGGCCAAGACAGAAGCGCTCCGAATTCGACGGATCGGTGAAGCCATCCACTGTTATCGATGGTTGTGAGGCATGAAATGTTTCGCCCACACGGGTATTTAGCTCATAATAGGATATGGAGCACCAGAACGCTGGCTCATGATACATAACTGGTGCTGCATCTGCGGGCGGTGTTAGCCGCGACATATTCATATTATCATTGGGATCAATCGGATCGCCATCCTCGCTCATATAACCAGGCGGCGGTGTGCCCGTATTGGGTATGCTGCTGCCAACGCTGAGCACACTGGATTGAGAGTCCATGTTGCAGCTGCCCGGTGGCAAGTTTTGGCCAACGCCTACCACGTTCACCACGCTGCCACCAAATGATAGCGGCGAGTGTTGCTGTTGTTGTTGCTGCTGCTGTTGCTGCTGCTGTTGTTGCTGTTGGTAGCTGGCTGATCCTGTTGCTGGATTTATATTATTTGAGGTTGAGGTCGTGGTGGTGATGATGATGCTGCTGCTATTGCTGCTGCTGCTGCCACCACCCAATTCCATATACTGGGGCGGACTGAGCGAGGCGCTGCGTATTATTGCAGCATTGTATTCCGTATTATTTGGTATCTGATGCGTATGATTGTCCAGCGGATAATCGACAATCGAATCGGGGGGCGTTGGCAGCGATTTGGGCACCAATATCGATAGCTCGATCTTTTTATAATGATATGGATTAATGCAGATATCGTCTTTGCGCAAATGGAACGCGTACTCGCAATGCTCCAACGGTTTCAATTCATTCTGGGACTGCAGATCAGGCCAGCGCCACAAACGGCAGTAGATGACGTGCGGTAGACCCTTGCGTAAATTCTCGCCGGTGGCAGCGGGCTTGCTGCGCGGCACGGTCACACAGCGGGTATTACAATTCTGTGTGGAGATGGCACGTTCCAGTTCCTCGAGTTGTGAATTCTTTTTGATCTTCTTGACCAGATTCTTGACGGCCTTCTCCGACCACTTGCCCTCGACACTGTTGTCCTCGTTGCCCTTTTTGAGTGCTAACAAACGTTTAACCACTTGCGGAGTGAATGGCAACATCTCACGTATGGTGGACACTCAACCGCGCCCCCTTCCTCCACTGCCTTGCAGCACACACACACACACACACACGCACACACACTCACGCACACACACACACACACGCGCACACAAAGCCGGCTCTTAAACGCTTAGGACGCGCTTAAACACCGCCTGCCACCAGCTCCACCGTCAAATGTCCCAGCAGCTTCTTCAGCTTCAGCTTTAGCTTCTTCGCCGATTTACGGTTTTTGCAAATGGATTCGCTTTCGTCGTCGTCCAACAATCAATGTTGCTCAACACTTGGTTTTTGTTTCCGTGATTTCCTCTTTTTAGCGTCCTTCGCTGTCGTTGTTGTTGTTCTGGTTGTTATCAGCGTTTCTAAAAATGTTCACAACAGTTAGTTTAGTTTTCTTTCATTCAAACTGTAAATGTGTGCGTCTGCTTGCCAAACTAATTAAAACTTGATAATTTGCCTGCATGCATGTGTGCGAGTCTGGGCCTGATAAGCCAAAAAATGAAAAGAAGAAACTAGATATATATGTATATAGCTTGAGACCCTTTGATGATTTGATGCTTGTGTTAATGGCGAAACCATAAATGTCCTTAATCGCGTACTAATCAATCCAAATTTCGATTTCTGTTTTGCATTGACAATAACAATAGTAAATGCAGCAGCTGACGGATAGATTTATGTATGTGTGTGCGTGTGTGTGCTGCTGTCTGTGCAGCAAGGTGTGAGATTATGCGTAAAAAAACTTTTGTCGGGGGCGTTTTGTGCCAAGGTCAACTGTCTGCAAGGGCAGACGACGGCGCATAATTAAAATCAGGGAAATAAACAGAAATTATCCTTGTATTGATTAATATTTGCGTTATTTATCCCATAGATTCTATCGCATCTATTATACTCTTTGGAGTACTTACAAATGATAAAAGAACATCATTGAAAATAAATGCCATTCAATTGGCCAATTGCATATGAACCGTTTACCGATCCTAAGAATTCAACACTCACACACACACACATCCCATGTCACAAAATATCTTGCAAATTTACAGTTTTACATGGTTCTTAATTAGATGTGGCCAGCCTTTTTGGGGACTTGGGGATCTGATTGCGCACATTAACGGCAAATGGCATGGAATGAAGAAGCAGCAGCACACACGCACACACATATACAGCATACGTACACGCACACATACAGAACTTTATGGTATTTAGTTTGTATGTATGTGTGATATATGGGAATATTACCTGTGCAACAATGTTCGTTCCTTCTTCCACATGTAAACAGCAGCACGAGAGCAATAATGGAACCGGCACCTGCAGCTGAACTAAATGCCGAGCTGGAACTGAATACGGATGCGAACACGGATTATGATGACGATCGTTTAGAACACAAAATGGCAAATGCAACAGCCGTACATACACTTGCACTTTTCCTTTCTTTTTTTTTTTTGTTGTTTTTCTGCAACTGTGTGCTGGGGGTGTCGAGGGACGGTTAACCGACCAGCGGTTGGCACCGGAACCGGGCGCGTACGTCAAGTTGTGACTTAGCTTTTGCTTGGAGGATGTGTGTGGATAGAGAAGGGGGGTGGTGGTACTCGTCGCTGATTTTAATTTGTGTATGTTTGTGCGCGCGCAAGAAAGTGACAGCTAGACTCATATACACATACACATACCACACACACACAGAGTTTTATATACAGCGAAATGTTCCTACTGCTGCCGTCTTTTGCTGCTGCTGACCTTTCGCACTTTATGATAACTTTTCTAGTGCGCTTTCCACTTCCACAGCTGTTTAAGCAGACAATTTCTTTGCAAGCGGTTTGTTTTGTTGCCGTTATTTGATTAGATTGTGTGTTTAATTCGTATTGATTTAATGCGTCTGAGGCCTGAGAGATCTATGCCGAAAAAGCACACTGTTCGTTGTGTCTGCTGTTTTTGTATTTGCACACACATATACGCAGTTCTTATTCGCATTCTACTCCACTGTTTCTGCTTCTTTCGTCGTCTGTGTGTCTACGTGTGTGTGCGGCCGTCTGTCTGTGTATGTTTGCTTGTGTGCACATATATTCTTTTGTCTGAAATTATGTATTCAGCAAGAGCGATGTATTTTCGCTTATCGATAGTTCTCTTTGATATCGATAAAATAATAAATTGAGGATTGACTAATGAGAATAAGCATTTATTACACGAAATTATTAATTCAGATTTTACTACAACTACCAATATTATATGACTATGTACGCGAAATTCGGCAAGCTTTTCGCAGAGACTCTTTGACCAGCTCATCGAATGATGGAGTATCGAAACGAAATCGTTTAATATTCGTACCGTAATCCTCACGATATACCAGTTTCAGATGGAGCACCTCCATTGCGTTTGCAGCGTATTTAAGCTGTGGCCGCCTTGGTTCAGGATATCCCACAATTGTATCCAGCATGCTGCCCAACTCACTTGGTTTCTGTGTGATTTGCTCTGTTGTCGTTGGCGCTTCCATTTTGTCCGAGTTAAAACGCTTTCGGCTCCCAAAGAGCAGGCCAACGGAGAGACGATTGCTATCACAGCTTATAAATGGAATATCAAAATGCTCGACAATTGCCGATTGCCTTTGACGCTGCTTGCTCGCCGTCTCGCGTGGCGGTGCGTTCTTTTGGACAGGAATGACCGCTGTGGTCAGATCAATTGGTGGTGTCGTCCTGTCCTCGCCGTTGCTCGCCAGCTTGGCCCCTTGGCCCTCACCGACTGGTTCGGTGATCTTCAGCGCACTTACGCGCTTCGCCAGCCCATGATTGACTTCCAGGGAATTGTTCTGCTTGCGCAGCTGGTTGAGCAATGGTATATCGAACTGGCGCTCTTTGAGCGGCTCACCGGATGCATCACGCAGCTTGGGTATGATTAGGCCGCGTATCGTGCTATTCGTTGTGTTGAGCTTTGGGATATTTAGCTGTGGAGTTGCAAATTTTGGCTCCATCGAAATGGCTCTTGGCTCGCTGGGATTTTGGGTTTCAAACTTTAGGTGGATGGTTTCTTGCAATGATTGAGTCGTCGCCTTATTCGGCTTGTGGTCAGCTTCATTTGCCATTATGTTCAAAAGGCAGTGTTATAGAAAAACCAAATTGAAAAAAAAAATTCGCAGTCATATACACTGAAAAGTTTAGTTTCGATATATCTGCTTAAATTTTTTTTATTGTGATCGACTAGTTCGATTGCCAGCCGGTAATGCTACTTTCATAACTAGTGTTGCAAAACGAGATAGACAGCAAATCGAGCGCAAAGATACCACTATTTAAACGTAAATTTTAAAATTATATTTCTCAATCAGAAAATTCAATTAAACGTAATCCAAGCGACAAATAGGACCGTCTTCAACCATTTTCAGATCGACCTTGGGTCCAACCAGATCCCGAATATTATTAATGCCATACTTGATCATCGTTGGCCGTTCGAGCGATAAGCCCCAGGCAATAACATTAACATTCTCCGGCAGACCCATGGGCAGCAACATTTCCGGCCGGAAGATGCCCGAATTGCCGACTTCTATCCATTTTTCTAGACCCGGATGATAGCAGAATATCTCCATGCTTGGCTCCGTATACGGATTGTATGCCGGCTTAAATTCCAATTGGGTTATGCCCAGTTTCCGAAAGAATTCATATAGCGTGCCAATGAGATCGCCCAGCGTTAGGCCAACATCGGCAATAACACCCTCCACCTGATGGAATTCGGCCAAGTGTGTGGCATCCAGTGTCTCGTTCCGGAACACCTTGTCAATGCTAAAGTACTTGGCTGGCGTGAAGCCACCCGGCTGATTGGCCAGCTTGAACAGCATCCGGGCACTGACGGCCGTTGTGTGGGTGCGCAATAGATTCTTTTGTGCCTCGGCCTGCTTCCAATCGTAGCCGTAGCCCAACGAACCGTAGCCGCCTTTGGAGTGAACGGCCTTCACACGCTCCAAGTACTCCCCGGGAAACTTGTAACTTTGCGCCGGATGATTGATGAAGAATGTATCGTGGGCATCGCGTGCCGGATGCTGTTGCGGCTGGAACAATGCATCAAAATTCCAGAACGATGATTCCACATAGTTGTTGGTTGGCATCTCCGAGAAGCCCATCTCAAGAAAGATCTGCCGGAATTCGGTGCGCACCTTGAGCAATGGGTGCAGATGGCCACGAGTCGGTGCCGCTCCTAGTGCATCAAAATTATATGACTTGAATGTCAGCTGCTGCCACAGACCGCTGGTCAGCATGTCAATGGTGAGGTCCGTTTCCAGCTTGGTCAGCGATGTGGAAAACTCGGGTCCCTTGCTTAGTACGAAGCTCTTTGTGGTTGTCTCCTGGAGCAGTTTGCGCTTCTTGAAATCGGCCACATCCTTGGGAGGCAATTCCAAATTGCCCCCTGCAATCAGAACAAGCTGCTCCCTGACGGTATCGACAATCTGATCGACCTTACGTCTAATCAGTGGCGGCTGCACGCTCTTGTCCACCAATATCCAGCCGTGAGACATAGCCTTGCTGAAGCCAACCTTAGCATTCGCTCCACCGTTGGCCATTAGCACCGCCTGGGGAATGCCCTCCACCGGCACCAAACCATAAATGGTTGCCTCGTGGCTGCCATTCTCGACCACCGACTGGCCCTCGTCCGTCAATCCGAGCGTTTTGTGAGTGGCTGTCTCCGCATTAACCAGCAGATCGCCATGTGCCTGAATGCTCTTCAGAGCGCCGACAACTTTCTGGTGGTCAACGTTGAATTTAGCGGCTAGATCGAGTGTGTCGACCTTGCCAGCGGACTCCAAATGTAACAGGATGCGCTCGGTGAGATCGGGATGCATAATGATCGACGCCGTCAATGATTTCAACAATATGAAGACGTATGCGAAATTCTGCACCAATCACAAATGGCGTGTATCGCGTGTCTTTTTTTGTCGATACTAGCAAAAAAATCAAAGTATATCGAAACAGCCGGTTGACGATTTCAAGTCGATAAGTATCGCATGAATCTAGTGTTCATAAACGTTAACTATTTTGTTTATTATGGTCGAAATGGTCGAATTTATTAAAATTACCACAAAATGTGCAGAAATACGCTGCGATGTAGCCGTAGAGCCTAAATTCACAATTACCTGCATTTGTGGTTTAGCCATCCTGGACTTCAATGCATTTCGTCAGCACTTTTGCAGCAAACATTTGCACAACGCACACGAACAGAAACTGCCCGCAGACACCGCCGGCGCCGATTGCCTTCAGGAATCGTTGCTTGTGCTGCCAACGGGTGTTCAAGAGGCCCCAACAATACGACAGACAGATGCACTCACTGCGGACAGTGATGAGAATCTTAGTCGAAATAAGCCAATCAATCGTCGTCCGCGCAATAAGTCCAACACATGCACATATTGCGGCCGCACGTTTCGACGGCGATATTTGCTAGACACACACCTCAATATCCATACGGGCCGTAAGCCGCATCAGTGCGAGACGTGCGGCAAACAGTTTCGAGCCGTGTCCACATTGAGGCGACACCAGCGCACACACGAACAGCGAGAGGCAGTGCAGTGTCAGCATTGCGACAAACACTTCACCCATCGCAGCGCCCTGCTCAGCCACGAATTAAGGCACACTCAGGTGCGTCGCTTTGCGTGCAGCAGCTGCGACAAGTGCTTCTATACGCCCAACCAACGGGACACCCATCGACGCAAGCTGCACAGTGCACATAGATTCGATGCGGATAGGGATGCGATCACGGCACACCCTTTGCCATTGCCCTTTGCCTGCGAGCTGTGTGGGAATAGCTATCGCAGTGCGTCCACATTGAGCACCCACAGGCTAAAGAAGCATTACCGGCAGGCCAAGCACACTTGCGAGCAGTGCGACAAAAAGTTTGTCGATGCTGATCGTTTGCACCAGCACCAGTTAATACATGTTAAGCCTGAAGTTCTATTGAAATAAAATTTAATTCGTAAGCTAAATCCAGATTAATTTATTTGTCGGATTGAAAACATTTTACCCCAAAACATATAACAATAAATCGATTAATAAAGTAGATATGTCCAAAAGCAAGGCAAGCCATAAACGGGTAGCTTAAAATTAGTTCGTAAACTATAGATTTAAGATATTTTTGTTTATACATCTTGAAAGCATAGATGACTAAATTCTACTTGGCGCTTGTTTTTTGATTGATTTCTTTGAATGGGCGTGCAGTGCTGTAAAATGTCAAAAGCTAAAACAGCTGCTTAACGCAGACCATCGAATCAAAAAATACGAATTGATTGCGTTGCCTTTGCATAGCCTGGAACGAATTTTGAAAAGCATACAAATGTTTATCAGTCGTTGTTGTTGTTGTTGTAGTTAGCAGCTTACAAATCAAATTGAATAATGCTAAAGACTTTGAAGCCGGACACATTTGCCGGCATACCAAATGCCAAGTGCGGCGAGGTATATTTCCAGAGTCTAAACAGCTATCGCATCGATTGCACCTTCTGCGAAATGAAGAGCTTCGTGTTCGCCGACTTTCTGCTGCACATACAGAACGAGCACTTCGACAATGGACTGCTCAATGTGGAGGTGCTGGTGCCGAAGCAGGAGAAACTCGAAACTAATTCGCCGCAGTTAGTCAACAATCATCAATTGCAGCTCAATCCATTTACCTGGCATGAAGTGGCCAATGATGATGATGATGATGCTGATGCTGATGATGATAACAGTGAGCATGCATTTATCGAAGATTCAAAACAACTGCCGCACAATGACGGGGATGATGATGATGATGATAATACGGCTGTGGAAGATCCAGTGGGGCTAACTAGCAGCATTATGAAATGGGACAGAAGCAGCTTGGCGGCGGATCAGGTGCGTCAAACACGCGCTCTTAAAATCGACTATAATGAGGAGTCGGACATTGAGAATACTGATGGTCAGCAGCAGCAGGAGCAGCACGAGCAGCAGCAGCTAGCATCTCTTAAAGCCAAAAAGGAGCAACTGGCCTGTGCGCAATGCAGCAAGGTGTATCAAAGCAAAAAGACGCTGGAGCGTCACATGGAGCGACAGCACAAACTGTCAATAAGTATCGTTATGGCAAACACAGATGATGATGATGACGTGGACGACGACAACGACGACGACGACGGCGGTAACGATGATGATGATGTCGAAGTAGACGTGGACTATGCACCACCCAAGAAACATCCTGCTAAGCCGCAAATTGAATATAAATGCGAGCACTGCGATAAAATCTATCATGGCAAATACACGTTGCGTCAGCATGTGAAGCGGGATCATGATATTAATCGGAGCGAAGCTTTTGTGTGCCTGGAGTGCAATGCACAGCTGCCACGGCTGCGCCAGCTGGACGAGCATGTGGTCAGTGTGCATGGTGGGGCACCATGTGTCTATTGCGGCCGTCGCTATAAGACACGCCACGAGCTGAAGCGCCACCAGCTGAAGCATACGAATGAACGGAATGTGGCATGCAATCATCCGGGTTGCGATAAGCGCTTCTTCACTATCCGTCACATGCGCAACCACAGCAAGGTGCACTCGGAGCAAAAGAATTTTGTATGTGAAAGTTGCGGCTACAGTTGCCGCAACAAGGAGACGCTCCGTGTCCACCTGCGCAGCCATACGGGCGAACGTCCGTTTGGTTGCAAGGTGTGCGAGAAGCGTTTCCCATCCCATTCCGGATTGCGGGAGCACATGGCCATGCATTCGACAGAGCGGCCGCATGTGTGTAAAGTGTGCGGCGCAACATTCTCGCGGCAGAAGGGCCTCTACCATCACAAGTTCCTTCACGCGGAGACGAAACAGTTTGTGTGCAAGCTGTGCGGCAATGCCTATGCCCAGGCAGCCGGATTGGCTGGCCATATGCGCAAGCATCGCAATGACGAACTGAATCGCTAATAACATGTCTAAGCCGTATGTTATCTTTTAAATCGGATCTTCCAACTAGCATCACAATTTTCTATTTTCATATTTGCATATTATGTTATAATGTTTTTATGTTTAAGAACTCAGGCATAGGTTAGGCGTATAGAAAATGTATACAATACAATATATATACACATATACACACATAACAAATGCATCACATTTTATGTAGTCTAAGGTAATTATATTCTTATCAGATCAGATCGTTTCTCCTAAAGCTCGTTGCGTTTTAAATTGGGCAATCGATAAGCTAAGCCGTATCGATTGTTCGTTATCGATAAGAAAATGCGTCGTGTGTGCCATGCTTGGTTTGTTAATTGAAGTAGGGTGGGGGGGATTTCAAATTTAATTTTAGCCGCTTTTTGACAACAATTAATCACGCCACAAATGCCAAGAGGCGCGTTTAACACATAATGCCAACGATTAAATTTAGCATACGCTGCGTGACAATGACCGGCAAGACGCTTGTGAGTGCTTGCATTCAATCGAATCAATTTTACATTTTCAATTTTCCATTTTAAAGGGCGGAGAAGTGTTGGTCAAGCAGTTCAGCAGCTCAACGGCACGAACAGCCGAAGAGCGATGATGCACTGCGTCATATGTGCGAGTATTGCGGCTATCGGACACGCATACGCTGCAATTTGCGGGTGCACAAGCGACGGCATACTGGTGAGAAGCCCTTTCGGTGCAACATATGCAATGCATCCTTCGTGGCACGTTATCAACTGACCACACACAAGGAGCGACATTTGGACGATCAGCAGCGGCGCCGTCGCCATATGTGTAAGGATTGCAATGTTGGATTTTTGAGTGCGCGCGCTCTTTATCATCACCGGCCACTGCATGCAGCCGTGAAGCAATACCAGTGTACGTTGTGTGACAAATCTTATGCCCAGGCAGCTGGTTATGCGCAGCACAAGCGTTGGCACCGCCAGCGTAATCAGCGAGCCACGGCGTCCACCATGCAACAACCAGCTGCCAAATAATTCAAATTGGCGCGCGTTTTTACATACATGTTGGCCAACACTTAAGATTAATTCGATAACACTACTGTTATTGTTATCGCTATTGAGACATTGTTTTGGCATACGACTTTTGCAGTTATTGTAGTTGACTTGTTTATATAGATTTGTTTTTATGGCCATTTGTTAAAATAATAAAACGGTGCGCAGCATGTTGAAGCAGTGTCTAATCAATGTGGACTTGTCGCGGCTGCATGCCAAACAGCAGCTGCGCCCCAAATGCGGTGAGATATTCTACGAAAGTGATAACGAATATTCCAGCTTTCAACTTGTTTGCTGCCTCTGTGAAATGAAGCACTTTGCCTTCGACGATTTCTCGTTGCACATACGCAATGTGCACTTTGATAAGCAAGGCAAGCCGCGAACCCAAACATCTAAAGCTCCAGCAGCCAGTAATCAGGATGCACTGCAGCAGCAGCGGCAGCTTCCTCTTATTAATTCGAGTCCAACGCTATTAACCGAATTCAGCGCCAATCATGGCCATCAATTTGTGTCTAAGGATATGTCCGATGATGATGCTGATGATAATAACGACAACGATGATGATGATGATGATGTCGATGGCCTTAAGGCATTGCGTGTCTGTTCTTTCAATGAGCTCCAATTGGCAACCAACGAGAATGCCCAATGTGATGCAGTGAGTTCTCACAGTGATGACGAGGTTGAGGAAGCAGTCACAACAGATGCACATATCCTTAGCGATGCTGATTACCATGATGATGATAATGAAGATGATGATAATGATATCGACGATGACGATGATGGTAATAGTGAAATTGAAAGGCAATCTGTATTTAAGGTAATGTCCAAGAAAATGTATCCATTGCTAGCCTACTTTAACATTGCAACCTACATCTTTGCAGAAGGAACGCCCACCCAAGGATTACAAATGCAAATATTGTGAGGGCAAATACACAACGCTTAAATATCTAAATATACACCTCAAGTTGAGTCATCCGCATCCGCAGGGCTTCAAGTGCAGCGATTGTGATGCCACCTTCGATGTGGATCGTGCCCTGGATACGCATCGACGCAAGGTGCACACAGAGTTCACGTGCAACATGTGCGACAAGGTGTACAAAAGTTCGCGGACACTGTTGCGCCACGTCCAGGGACATTCGGGTCTGCGACAGTACAAATGCGAACACGAGAATTGCGGCAAATCCTTTGTTAGCCAGCACAATCTCACGTCGCATCGACGCGTCCACAGCACTGATCGCAATTATGTGTGCGAATTATGCGGCTATCGTTCGCGATATCGTTTTGCCCTCGTCGTGCATCGACGCACTCATACGGGAGAGAAGCCATTCAAGTGCCAGACATGCTCGCGCTGCTTTGCGTCCAAGTCGCTGTTGAATGAGCACCAGGCAATGCATTCCACGGAGCGGCCATTTAAGTGCGACAAATGCGCGGCAGCCTTCTCCCGTCCCAAAGCACTTTATCATCACAAGCATCTGCATTTGGGCATCAAGAAGTTCAAGTGCAAATTGTGTGGCAAGGCATATGCCCAGGCAGCTGGTCTCTCCGCGCATATGCGTGGCCACAAAGTACAAACCGTCAATGGCATTGCCGATGGCGTAACAACAACAGCCACGTCCTCCTCCACCCGCTACTGATAGTCCAGAAGATGGACACTTTGATACTAGTATTAGGCTACCTGTACTGCATTTTTAATTATACAGTTGACGTTCACTAAACTGATTTGCAATTAGCACTTCCGTATAGTGAAGTGATTTTGCGGTCCAACTTGGCGAAGTTCGACTGTACAAACTGCACAAATTTATCGAATAATCATTTGTTATTAAGACCATTATCATTAGTTATAACGGGACACTATTAAAACTGTTTTAAATAATGCTATTGTATGTGTTTTAATGTAAGACGCACAGAAACCAGGCAAAATACCTGCGGTTATGCGTAATTACTTTAATAAATCAATCGTAATATGTGTATTGAAGTTGGATTTTTAAAATTAATGTGAATAATTATTGACTCCCGATTTTACAAATTATATTGATAATTATTACGATTGATTTCAACAAATCAAAATCATAACCCAAATCCCTGGGGGCTGTGCCCCCACAATATTCATAGTCAAAATAGCAAAAGATGCTATCGGGCTGTGGTATATATATATAGTATAGTATTGGTTAATTTGAACATTTTTGATTCGCTTCAACATTTATTTCGAACAGGAACTTATAACTAGACGCATAATAAGTTTACATTGATATACACGAGCTAACCTTTTTTTCATGGTTTTCGCTACGTGCATTTGCCTTTTATAATACTTAAAGTATATAAATATTTGTATATATATACATATATATACCTTAAAACACAAATAAAAAAAAAAATTGAGGAAATGTTTTACATACATCCTGAAAACTGACTAGACAGCAGTAGCAAGTCCAAGCAGCGGCTGCTTAAAGACTCCATTTACATACATACTATGTGCATACATATGCAACACACACACACATATATATATGTATATATCTATATATATATATATTCAGATATATGTATGCATGTGTGTATGCAGAAGAATTTAAGCCCAGACGCGTATAGTGTAATCCCAGCTGCCAGTGGATAGCGCCGTGCCATCGGGCGACACCTGAACGCAGGAGACTTTGTTCTCGTGACCATACAGGAGGCAGACGCGCTCCGATTTCAGTGTGTCCCACAAGTTGACCGTGTAATCATTGTAGCCGGCGAATAGAAGTCGGCCGCTGACCGAAAAGTCCACCGAATTGACGCCAAAGATGATGCTCTCCTTGGCAAAGACGGCCACCTCGCGATCGGCACGCATATCGTACAGTCGACAGCTGCTGTCATCGGAGCCGGTGGCAATCGCATCGCCGCATGGATGAAATTTAACGCTATTCACATCCGATTGATGGCCTTCAAAGGATTGGACGACATGTCCGGAGCGCATGTCCCATATAAAGGCCATGCGATCACAGCTGCCAGAGACGAAAGTGTTGCCCGTTTCATTGGGCGCCAAATCGATGGCCATCACATCGCCGGAGTGACCATGAAAGCTTTGCAACAATTGCCCAGATTCGACATCCCAAAGTGCACAGGTTGAGTCGCCACTGCCGGTGAGTATTTGCTGATCCGAATTGGGATAAATGCAGCATGACATGTAGCTGGTGTGGGTGCCAACGGTTCGCTTTTTGGCAGCCATTTCCTCATCGGATGTGATCGGATATACGGTCACCTTATTGTCCAGTCCACCGCAGGCCACATAATTACCAGATGGAGCATACGCGCACGCCATTATCCATGTGGTTGGCATTGTGACGGCATGCTCTTTGTTTGTGGTGAACGCATCCCATATGATCAAGCGACCATCTTGGGATGAGGAGATAATGTGTCGCTTATCGGGACTCCAGTCGGTGCACAGCACCTTCGCCTGATGACCCTTTAGCACTTTGCGCGGCTTTATGTTCACATAGGCAATCTGCTCGAGTCTCTCAGCAATATTGGAGAGATTGACATCGTTCAGCTTTTGGCGCTCCTCTTCCAGTTTTGTTTTCAAATTTTCCGCCTCCTTCAGCAGGCATGCCATCTTTTCATTGGCAGTGGCATTGCTGCCTGCAGCGGCGGCACTCTCCGACATTTTTTCTAAATTAATTTGAATGTTTATGTTCTGTCCGTGCCGTAATGTTTAATGTAAAAGCGGGGGCGAAAAATCAATATACTCGCTGCACTTAGAAAAAAGTGTATACACGAATACACAACGGGCGGCTGCTGCCAGTGTGTAAAATGCATAACATTCTTTACCTTCTACACAACACTAAGCAGACACGCACAGACAAACAAAATTGTTCGCTATCGGTTGGTTAAGCACACACCTATCGCTAAAAACACACTAAGAAACTCTGGCTCACTGCTGACGGCTGACTTTCATAATAAAATCACTCACTAACTAATACGGTAGTTTACATAAAGGAAAAGCTTTAAATAACCGATATTTGTTGCTGCCTTTGATGTGCGCCAAAATCATCGATAGCTCATAATATCGATAATTGAAAGTGTCATCGTTGAACAGCTGTGTTTTCGGTGCGACGGTATCTTTGATTTTGGAGCCTAACGCGACGCCAAACATAAATGGGCGCAATTTTAAAGAGCAACTGTATTGCAATAATCAGGACACGACAGGATGATCAAATTGCAGCCACCAACTACGGATTACGGTCGAACATATTTTAACTTTCGTTGTGGCGAAGTGCTCTGCCTGGGCCCCACCAGCTACGATGTCTGCTGTGCGCTGTGCGGCCAGCGGTTGCCATTTGATGGATTTCCACAACACTTCCGACTGGAGCATCTGACCGAGACAAAGATTGAAGACTGTAAGCTGTTCAATGGACAGGATGCAGAGGAACAGCACCTGGACGCACCAGTGCTGGAGGTGGACGTTGAGCCGCTTGCTATTAAGCTTGAGGATGATCCCATTGCGCATGATGAGACTGCGCACGAGTCCAATGAACATGTACACGTTGATTTGGCTCAGATAGCGCTGCTCGACCAGGAGCATGAGACTGAAAAGGACGCAAATTCTGCACCTACTGAAGATTCGAATGATGACAATAGAACAATTGCAACGCGTCGACAACAACGCACAGCGGCCCTAAAAAATGTGCTTGTCCAGCGATCAGAAACGCTTCTAGATTGGATGGCTGCAGCAGCGGCAGTTGACGGCAGCGATGCCCGATGTCTCGAAGTCAATGGGGATTCGGCAACGGATGCCAACGATGAAGAAGAGGACGACACCAGAGACATGCTCTTCCAGTGTGATCAATGTGAACGCGCATACAACACCAAGCGCAGCCTGCAGAGCCACAGACGCAGTAAACACAATGTGCGCAAGCGAACAAAATCAGCACAGCACAAGATTGTCACAGATCTACCCATTATGCCGTCAGCAGGTGACAGCGTGCGCCGGCGGCAGAGTAAGGGACCGGCGAGGATCTATAAATGTGATGAGAGTGAATGCAATCAGACATTTCGCACGGAGCGAGATTTGCGTGGCCATCGATGGAAGCATACGGGCATCTTTTGCGATATTTGCGGCAAGCCATTTACGCAGTCGGGGAACATGATGCGTCATCGTCAGCGGCATAGTGGGATCAAACCATACAAGTGCCAGGAGGCCGATTGCGAGGCGACATTCTACACCCAAAAAGAGCTGACATCGCATAACATTTGCCATACGGGCCGCATGCCGTGCATCTGTGAGGTGTGCGGTCGCCCATGTCGGGATCGTGGCGTCCTCACTGCCCATATGCGACGACACACTGGGGAACGGCCGGCGAAGTGCGAGGTATGCGGCAAGGCATTCTATAGCTTCCATGACCTCAACGTGCACGCTGTCTCGCACACGAATCTGCGGCCATTTGTCTGTGATGTTTGTGGGTCCACATTTCAGCGGAAGAAGGCGTTGCGCGTCCACAAGCTTCTGCATTCCGAGCAGCGTAAATATTCGTGTAAGCTGTGCAACAAATCCTTTGCCCAATCCGGCGGATTAAATGCCCACATGCGCACCCACGAATTGAATCGAACCAATCGGGCGAAAGCAATTGCCAAAGCAGACACAATCACAACCATGTCCACAGTTCAGCTTGAAATCCCCATCGAAGTGGATGACGACGTTAACAACGATGACGATGACGTTGATGATAATGATGATATTGATGATGATGATGATGAAATGCCGCAGGAGGCGGTAACCATTGAGCTGATCCAAGAGGAGACTGCCTCACATGTGGAAACTGTTACCGTCGCCACTGCAGGCAGCTGGCATCAAACATAACCCGATGCAACAACTACACCAACTATTCCTAAGACCTGCGTTGTGTTTCTATATTAAGCTTTTCCAAGTCTCGCCACTATCAATGTAAATATAAAAGCAACCATGAACAGATACTACTATATACTACATTCTTGAGCATTATAGGCATCTGCCGTCTCCCATATATACCCTTGAGCCAAGTCATTAGAGTGTTTCTCGTCGCAGTCTGTGCCGCATCTCTCGATACTAGGTGCTTGTATAAATGTCTTGTATAGATATGGTGGTCGAATTAACCGTCAATCGAATGATCAGCTCTTGTATCTTGACTTATCAGACCATATTATACATATTCGAGAATTCCAATCTTCATCATGCAGCTTTGAGACAGTTGAGCAGCTACGAAAGGAATCGTCCGAAATCCCACTAAGTTCTAAAAAGTTGATGAATCCAAGCCAAATCGATTTCTTTTTAGTTATAAACAAATCTGAAGGCTGAACATAGTATTAATGTCTTACTTTCATGTGATTTCTACATATTATATATTAATTTTATTAGCACTGCCTTTAATCGAATTTTTCACATTAACCTCACTAAAAAAAATGTAAAGCAAAGGAAAGCCGTGATCCATCACTCATAATGGTTGGATATCTCTCAGAGCTGGACGCATTGAATATGGCGTTTGTCAAACGCCTGGAAGAGAGCATGGAGAAGAATCCAAATATCAAACTGACGCCCGTATTCGACAGCTACAACATCAACTTGAAGAAGCTGCAAGAGAAGTCTCCTCAAGTTAGGTATACCCTCATAGAGGGTATTATTAATTCGTAATAATTCCGATACCAAAATCGAAAATAAAAGTAGATGTATCAAAAATGATCGGTACAAAAGTGTCCTTTATTCTATGTGCGGCACTCGCTATTGAGGTACTACATAAATGTTAATATGCTTGTGTGTATGTATGTATATGCAATATATATATATATATATATTGCCTGAATATAGACGAGTATACTTGTATTGCAATCTGTATGCTACCAGAATATTGCTTCTAACGTATGCAAATTAGAAAAATTAAGGCTAAAAATACAAATAAATATCAGATAATAACAAAATGGACGTTTTTGTGATCACAACTGGAATGCTTCCAAAATCAGCGCTTATCACATAACTAGAATAAAAATATATATATAAAAAAAACAAGCAATAACCAAATTATAGAGTTCGAATATAAAAATAACTTAAAGATTGTTACAGACTGACCAAGGTATAGACGGGCTCATTGAGTAGATAATGATTCGTGGCATACTTGTACGGATATTGACAATAACATTTAACAAAACATTACTGAGGATGAGTAATTTTGGTTGGTTTTTGTTAGGCGTATTATCGTGGAACTACTTCATGTTTATCGTTAAAATATAAAATGCATGTAAATCGTTACAAAAGTTGGCTTACTACTACTATATATGTTGTATATACCAGATAAGATATAGTTTTTCATAGCTAGGGTATAAACATTGGTTGGCTGTGATGTTGCGGTTGTGTATCTGTGACTAATGCTCGTAATACATATATATAAATATATATCTATATAAAAAATATGCACGTAATTTGAGCCACTTGTTTTTAAGTACTATATTGCTTCGATCAGCTTTCGACTTGCGACATTGTGCTTAAACAATGTTGATCTCAATCTTGATGAGCAGTCGATTGTCGGCACAGAAGCCCAATTTCATAATATTCGATATGTTGGCATATTCGACGAAGCCAAAGCCACGAGTGCTGATCGCCTCGCGCGGCTGATGGAAGGCGAGTATTTCTGGCTTGGTCATGATGGTGTCGTGCTGCGAGAGACTCGCATCGCCTGGATGCACCATGCACAGCTTGATCCGTCCCTTGAATGGCCAGTCCAAATGGAAATCATTCTCCGATTGCATTAGATGCACATGCAAACAGAGCACATGCGGCTTCCTCGGCTGTATATTCAAGCGGGCACAGAACTTATAGCCATAAGGCGACGTATAACATTCATGCGAATATGCCAGATTATTGGCATTGGCGCGCAGGCGATCAACCAAAGCGCTCAGCTCCTCAATATGCCAGACGATTGTGCCGTTGCTGTAGCGCGCATCGATCGGCTGCTGTCGTCGCAGCTGCTCTTTCAGGTTATCGATGCGAGACTCCTGCTCCCTGGTGCGCTGCTCCAGCACAACGATGCGTTGATACATTGTCTGAACGATCTGCTCGTCGACAGCATTAGCATATTGCGGCGGCGGGGGCAACTGACCAGACTTATGACCATTCTCCAGCGTTCCACTGCCAGTGCTCGGCTTTTGTGGCTGCCATGTGGCGATGGCGGTCTGTTGATGGGCCTGCAACATAAGCTGCAAGTGATGCGGCATATCCGTTTTCAGGTGCTCCTCCAACTGATTTGTCTCCGGGCGACCAACAAAATCGCATTTAATACTAGCAAAGGGGCACTTCTCCTCGAGCGGTTGCTGATGCTGCTGTTGCCGTCGATACGGGCAGCTGGGCAAATGCTTATGCAACTGAATGGGTGAGGCGATGACGGCACAGCCGTGCGGCGAATTTGGGCACTTGTGCTTAATCTGTTCAATCTCACGACGCGTATAGTTGTCGGGAAAGATGTCCTTCTCCGCAGAGAGCTGCTTGTTGTCCAGCGGGCAGCACTGATTATGGTTCTGCAGCCAGTCGCTGAGGCAACTCTTGCAAAAGCGATGACCGCATGATGTCACCACCGGCTCATTCAGCCAGTCAATGCAAATGGCACACTCGTAACGCGAATCTGGATAATCCGTATCGCCATCGTGTTCTCCGGACGTATCTGAGGCACAATAGTTCCGATTCAACGCCAACGTCCGTGGCGGTGTGCTCTCCAATGCTCCGGCTCCACCGCCACCAGCAGCATTCGTTGTTGTTGTTGTGGGTGTGGTACTGCTGCTTCCAGCGATGCGTGTTCCATTGCTGTTACTGTTACTGCTATGCTGCTGATGATGATGATGATGATGATGCGGCTGCTGTTCTTCGTGGTGCTGCAGCTTCAACTGCTTTTGTTCCTGTGGAGTTCGCTGCATGGCGTTGCCGAAACGTCGATGCATGTGTCCCGTTTGCTCAATGCTAGCCTTAAATTAATATTAGTAGCCAGATCTTCTTGAGCACTAAAACTGTAAAAGCATCGATGATTAAATCGATAGTATCTAAGACCTCTTGTAACGTCATCGATGTTTTTCTATCGATGTATCACTGCATGGTAAGCTGATATATTTATATTTTTATATATGTAGATTTTTATATATATATACTATTATATACATATATTATATTCTTGGTACAGCGGCATGCATCTTAAAACGATTACTGGAAGGTTATTTTATTTACATAACTTCTTTAAAGACAAATATTAATTTTCAAATATCATCTCTTTTTTTATCATTTTGCACAAAAATTAGTGGTTTCTTAAATAAGAATGAATTTTTACTTTGAATAATTTTAAGATATTAAGTCTACATTATTGTACTCTTTATTTTACCTTAAATATATTTGGTTCTTAAATATTTATTTATTTAGCAATATAACGCATTTGAGTTGTTTCAATTTGGTGCCACTTCAAATGTTATTTAAAATATTGTCTATATTTTCGGTGCAAATAATCGATTGACGGACTATCGATATTTTTACAGCTTTTTGGGACACCACGCACAAATATGTATGCCATTGCGTCGCCAGTGTTGGAAATTGCCGGCACATCTTAACAGCTGAGCAAATTAACTTTTTTCAAATAGAGCTGTAATCTGTAATACGTTCACTCGTTTTCTATGTTACAGGCAATAAACTTTCCATGTAGCTAATTAAAATAATAAATAAATTTATTTATTTCAAAAATGAATAAATAAAATATTTTACAATTAAATTACTTAGCAATGCGTTATCGAAGATGCTGAGCTTTACGCATTCTTTTGATAACATTACGCAACGCATGCACACTGAGTTCACACACACACACCTGTTTCGCGGCACAGCACGTATTTCCCGAGAGAGTAACAGAGGAAACAGAGAAAGAGAGGGCAAGAGATATATAAATTTACCTGCGCGTAAATTAAACACACGAACAGTCTGACTGCAACGTCCGAACCTTATAAAACACCAGCGTCGCGCACTCGGAGCGACATTTGTGTGCGAGACGCGTCCCGAAACGCGAAACCTTAAAACCGAAAACGTTTGCTATAACATTGAATGAAAAAAAACAAAATACGAAACAAACAGACAGCGAGACAGACAAAACTGACATAATGTCACAGAAGTTAACAGTGAAATGCAATTGCAATTATATTTATTTGCTAATATGCCTGCTGGCCGTGTTCGCCTGGCAGCTGTGCGCTGCCAAGCAGATGCCGTTGCCTGCCAATGTCGCTGCCGTTGCCAGTGCAGCACCAACAACAACAACAACAACAACTGCAGCATCACGAGCCCAGCAACAACAGCAACGATATCACGCATCGTACGATAATCATGATAATAACGATGACGACATAAACGGCGATGCATCGTCGCCATCGGCCCGCAAGCGACGACAAGTCTCGGATTGGTTTATAGCACCAAATACACGCTGGTGCGGTCGCGGCAACACAGCAAATGGCACATATAATGTATTAGGCGGCGCATCGATGGCCGACAAATGCTGTCGAACGCATGACCATTGCAAGTTTTTCATAACGGCGATGTCCAATCGCTATGAGCTCTTCAATTATCGACCTTACACACTGTCACACTGCAGCTGCGATCGTCGCTTTCGCACATGCCTCAAGATGGCCAACGACGAGGATGCCATCACCATTGGCAAGCTATTCTTCAATGTGGTGCAAACGCAGTGCTTTGTCCTCAAGACGGAGACAATTTGCCAGCAGCGCGGCGACTCGAACAACTGCCTCGAGACAGTTGAGCGCCGCAAAGCCTATCTCAGGGACAATAAAAAGTTTTAGACGTCAAAGCAGCAGGTAAATAATAACTAAATAACTCAATTGAAAATCTTGTAATAGCTTATCTTAACTCTTTTGCAGCATATTTAACCAAAGCCTGTTTTGCTGGCTGCGTCCCATTTGCGAATTATCTGCCAATTAAGCATGAACAAACAACAACAACAAAATCAAGACACAAGAAACATTGCCATTTTATGTTTGAAAGCTAATGGCGAAACTGAAACTCAATGCAAGGATGAACGACTAAGCAACATAATCATTGCAGAGCATTAATCGCGTACTTAGATACATATACACTATATACTCGAATATTATAATATACCAGACACATTGATGTATTTAGGACGCATACTTTCCTCCTATGCATCCTATGCAGACATACATAAATGTTCTTATTAAAGTGCTATTATACTGCCTAATCTATAATATAAATACATATTAAGTTTTTTTTAGTCGTAGTCGTAGTCGTAGTCGTAGTTTAAACATACAATCCATAGGCTGCCCTTGAAACCAAGTTTTAAATAGTTTGTAGCTAACACATAGCCGGTCTAGCCGTTATTATACATATACATATATACAATACACATATATACAAATATATATCCGGGATTAAAACCAAATTGTTCCCATATTATTTATTAGGTGTTGAGGCATAATTCTACATACGTCAAATCAATTATTGCCTTGATTTGAATCATGTATAATCTCTAGTATGATCATGTATTTTACAAAACTCAATAAAACGAAAGTGATTAAAAAAATTGAACGAAAATGTCTGTCTCAAAATGCATGAATACAAAAATCTCAACATTTGGAATATTGGACTTTAAGCTCGGCAACGTTATCAGCTGAATACTTGATACATATACATATATATATATATATATATATTTGTATATGTATATAGAGGATGGCATATTAATTGATGTCGCTTCTCTCAGTTTTCCGTCACATTGACGTAGCTATTGCTGATGACCCTTCGACACCCGGCAACAGAAACGGAAAGCACACATTTCTCCGTATTTTGTTGGCTATTTGTTGTTTACATGCATATTTGAATATGTTGCTGCTTAGACGCAGATGCGTCATGATATTTATTATTTGTTTTTATTATTCGGTTTTCGAAAAACATTGTTTCAACTGCGTGGCAGCCTTCAAGCCACATCGATTTTCGATACTGATTTGCCATCGATTCTAATCGATAGCTCGCCCACTAAATTCCATCCGGCACCAAGCAGTTGATCAGTTGTCAATATTTAAATGTGGTATTTGAGTGTGTTAAACACAAGGGGGGGGCGTGTCTACTGCCGCTCCATAAATTCCAATTAATTCCTGATGTGACGCTGTCTCCTGTTGTTGGCAAAAAAAAACACTCATCATGCTGATAGCCGACACTTGTCGTAATCTGAGAGATAATTGATGCTAGTTTTTGTTGTAGTTGTAATCCAGTCAGTAGGTCTATTCATATACTGCGTCATTAAAGGTACAATAAATGTGTGTAATCTGTTGTGATGTAATTACTCATTACATATATATATATATATATATATATATTATTAATACTTACACATAAATATACGTTTATTTTTGGTTGCAAGACGTAATCAAAGCCACGGCTTATTGTATTTGTACATTTTGTTTAGAGTTTAGCTGACGTTACTACAGAAATCCAATGGGGCTCAGGTGATGCGAAGATGAAATGTAAGCAGATCTGGGTCTTTTGTACGTTCACATGCCACAAAAGAAGAATATAGTATTAAGGAACAGCAATATACCCTTACAGACCGGAACACACCTCATCACATCTAAGTTTTAACAAGTAAGAATGCACTAGTCGAGTGAGCTCGACTACGAAATACCCTGAACCCACACTTATTGTTCTTTTTGTACTCCAAATGTGAAGTCTTTAACGAGAGATCGAAGTGTTCATAAGGGCGGACAGACAGACATTGCTAGATAGACTATATATATATATATATATATGTATATATAGGTATGCTTAATGGGGTGGGAGATGTTTCCTTGATATGATATCGTCTCCAACTGGCCTAGCTGCAGTCCAATGCTGAGAATATTGCACCTGATGATTAACACCACCAACATCAATAGCTATGGCTTCATTTGAATAGTTACTTGGTTTTTTTGTGCAGTGATATATATTTATTGTAAATATGAACTTCAGCATATTATCGATTACAATTACAGTGCATATAAGCAACAATATGATAAAATATATATATAAGAAAAATTATGGGACATGGTTGCGGACAGTGCGGCAATGTCCACGATAATATAGACACCGGAGCATATAGACACAGATCAGTCCCTTGATAACCTCAAACGTGACGGTGCCGATGGCAATGGCAATAGTGAATATTCTGCTATATAGTGTGCCCAATATCGCTTGGCTGATGACAACGGCAAGTGTGGGCAGATTGAGAGCCGCGCAGATGGGACACGTGGTATGTACAAAACTCTCGACATTGTATACGACCACATACAAATAGTTATCCGTAAGAGGTTCCTCAGGCTCGTTGTGCTCATCAACTTGCTCCACCTGTTGACGGCGTCGCAGCAAACGCACCAACCGATTTGCCCAATTGAAAGGTTGGTGCAATAGCAATGCCATTGGCCCCGACGGCAGCAAAATCAATAGCATTGTGGGATCCTCATAGCTCAACTCTTCATTCAGCGTGAATACTCCATATAATAACATTAACATGTAGATGATGGACACCAGCGTGGTAAGGAATAAGCTGGCACAGAGCAGTCCATAAATTCGGTTCATAACCTTGAGCCGTGCATCGAAGCGGTAGACGGTTCCGGATGTCTCAATATTATATTCGGTATCGCATTGTGGACAGTTGACGGCCACGTTCGGATTCTGCAGCCGCTTCCCGTTGATCCAGCGACAGAGGCATGATTCGTGCACCCATTTAATGGTGCCGCGACAGCGGCAAGGATGACGCCAATCACGGCATGCCGTTTCCTCATCCGTATTCAAGCAGATCCAACACTGGCGCTGACCATTGTCCATCTTGACGGATAATAACGGCTTGGCAACAATTTTGAAATGCTCAAAAAACGAAATTTCGATATTCCAATAGAATTTTAGGAATAGGTGTTGTGGAAGACTAACAAATACAAAGCAACTCAAATGACAGACCTGAAACTGAATTCAAAGTCAAGATCATAAGGGAGATCTATCTAAACTGCCCGGTGCCAAATATTACACTTGCCTCAGATGTTGCCCTGCACTTCAAAGTATTCTTACCTAATTAGTTCTTCCGGCTAATTGGAAAATTCCATCAGCTGTAAACCTCAACTCAAGGGAATAACTCAAAAACTGTGCTCATTTTCAGGAGCAACGTCATTTCATATGATCCTTAAAAGGAATAGGATCAAAATGGCAATTTGTGTGATGATGGGTTAAGACTTGACGCAAAACTGATGTATATTTAAAGCGACACCAAGATGATGCCCCATTTTAAGACTCAGTTGTGTGTCTGCAGCCTAGATTTCCCATAGCTCTACTGTGGTTCATTTGTTGCACTGCGAATGTGGCACACGCCAACAGGTTTGTGGCGGCAACCACATACATTCGCAAAATAGGCGAAGGCCAATTTTAAAGTGAGGTGCAAAACTGGCAACTGGTAAACTGCATACTAGATGTGGCAAGTGCACAAATCACTTACTGATCACTGGTTGAATGAGAAGATATATGTATGTATGATGATATCGTAAACGTAACTTAAACATTAACTATTTTGGTAGTTGAATTGAGGCCAAGACCTTGACTTACTTGCCGTTGCCAAAACTATGTTTGCAGTAAATATTCCTGTAAGCACACCACTCACACACTAACACACACACACACACACACACAATTACAATTACTTTATCCCGGAGAAAATCAAAGCACTCATTAAAAATCACATTTGGAGTATTTTCGATATGGATGTCGACGAGTCAAGCACCAAGCACCAAGCACCAAGCACCGAGAGCACAGTACGCACTGAACTTGTCAGCCCGAGAGCAGAAGAACATTTGGCTGACCGAAAACCAAAATGATTTCAGCCAGAACAGGCCGAGGCCAACGGTTGGCAACTGTTAAGAGTCTCGAGACTGTGGCTTTCGACCACTTACGCCCGGCCAGATGCCTTTCCATTCCACTTTTTCCACATTGGCAACTTGCTAAAAGGCAACAAACGGTACACAAAAAAAACACAACAAGAACAACAACAACAACAAAAACAAACCAAAGCTTGACTCAATTGGGGCAACTGGCCAGCAAACTGAACAGCCGAAATGGAGATGAAGACGCTGCTGCATTGGGGATGCTTTGTGTGTCAGATCGGGCTCAGAGAAAGGGAATGGCAATGCCAATGCCAATGGCAATAGATTTGCTCCATATTCCATAGTCCAGTGAAAAGTGCTGCGTTGAATATCTAAGTAGAATAAACCATAACGATTTGAGTGGAGAATTCCAATTTGGGATAGGAACTAATTTGACATGTTGGCTCCTTCGGAGGATGTAAGTACTGTTGCAATATGCACTTAATCAAGAATCGAATTGTTCCCAAAACAGTCCAATTGCCAGCCTAGGAAAAGCTAGTCAGCCAAATTTGACTGTCAAGTTACAATTTCTTCAAGCTGATCGGGAGATGTGCGGAATTCAACTTAAAACGGCACTATCGGAATGCGGATATATCCATCCTCTCCGATAGTCAAGCAGCAATAAATGCAATCAAAAGTAGTGCACAAAGTAAGATCCAAGCAACTCGGGACAAAGATGGGTCCCGGGCCACAGGGACGTAGCGGTTGACGAGCAAGCAAGAATGGGGGCAGAGAGACTCCTGACAGGACCTGAACCGTATTGTGGCATAGGAAGACACACAATATGGCTGCAACTCAGAAACGAAGAAAGACAGAGGCGAAAACGGAGTTGGGCAGAGGCACCAGGACGCCGACAAGCCAGAAGTCTTTTAGGTGGCTATAATCACAAACGATTTAAGCAAGTGATATCCATGGGGAAGAACAGGCTCAGGATACTCACCGGTCTATTGACAGGACACTGTAGACTGAGAAGTCACCTAACCAAGTTAGGTATTTATAGTAGCGATGTATGCAGGTTTTGTGGAAGCGAGTAGGAACCCTCAATGCACATCCTAGCAGATTGCGTCGCCTTAAAGAAGATGCAGCATCCTAGGGAAGCATGTCATGAAGTCCAAGGACATAGAAGCTCCCAACCCAACTGAGATACTAGCATTCGTGCAGGAGCTGGGGTTGATGGAGCAGCTGTAGGCTCAGAAGTGGGCCCAGTAGATCTTATAGGTCGCAGTGCTGGTTCCCCAATTATAATAATACCATTTCTTGATCAATATCAACTGATGGCACGATTTCTATGTCTATGTATTGTCTGCTTAGTGGTAATACTATGTGAAGTTCCAATAAATCGAATTTCTTGAATACATCATTTCTGAAATATAGAAATCGTGGCTTGGCATTGATCAGGACTATATATTTCACTTTATCAAACATTTGATTGTGTATGTAAACAGCATAGATTGATCCTTTAGCAGCTATATAATATGCATACATCTGGGTCAGTTCGTAATGTGTTCCATCGTGATTGGCGAGTTCGAAGGCAAACCAGCTGAAATTTGAGCTAAAAGAAAATGGATTTTTTGTTGGTTTTTGTATAAAAATAGTTTTGTTTATTATTTTTTGCTGTTTCGCGTTTTGGTCTCTGATTGAATTGTTTCAAATTAATTGTTAATAACTATTACCTGCTAGTTTGTACATAAAAATGAGTCAGCAAGCAGCATTTATTATTGCATATTTATAGGCGCGCGAGGGCGCCCCCACTCTCTGCCCCCAAACCCAACCCAACCCAACCCCTTATCCAAATTAGCTGTCGAACACAGATGCCACACAAAAAAAAAACTTGCAACAATCAACGAATGGTGCAACAAAAGGCAATTTACGCTACGAGGTTAATAATATTGGTTAACTTGTTACTTTTATCTCGATAATTATCGATTATCGATTATCGATTTTGTTGATTGGGTTTTTCTTTTATAGGCAGATTGAATTCGATATTGCTTTGAATATATATATGTATCTAGAACGATATATACGATTAATTATTGATGATTTTGTTTAACTTTTTCCGTTTTCCCATTTTCCGTTTTCATTTTTCTTTTCTTTTTTTTTTGTTTTCTGTTTTTCTTTTGAGAGCATAAACAACAAATTAGTCTAAATAATAATATTAACTGTTTAGTTAGTCGCTTAAAAAAAGCATTTTTTTTTTGGGTTTTTTTCTTTTGCAAATAATTCATTTCGCAAACGATTTTCGATTTAAGCCATTTCTCTTCAACTGAAAGCGCCCTCTAGCGACGAATATATATATATAGTATATATATACAAGCTTTATATATTGGGGTTTTCTATATGAGTTCAATATTGATTTCTGTCATATATATATATCTTTCAGTTTTTGTGGTTGTAAGTATAAAAAAGAGGTTTCGACATCTGGATTTATAATGCTGAAGTCAAGTTTTGACGATTATAAGTTGAAATTATTGTTACACATACATACCTAATTATCGTATCCTATATAAATAAATATATTTATATATATAATGCGCATATGTAAATATATGTATATATATATATCATTTTGGGATAAGAATCGATATAAATTATTATGTTGTGTGTGTGTGAAAATTAGAGCTAATCACTTTGCGACTTACATATTTATACAAATTTATAATTATATATATATATATATACACATACATATATATGTATATATAGCTTTCTATTTGTATGTATAAACGATTTGTTCTTCAGACTTAAGAATTGAGTTACTGGTGTGGTGTTTACAGTTACATGTTTAAGTAGTATTATTATTAATATTATTATTGTTGTTGTTGTTGTTGTTGTTATTATGTTTTTGGGCGTGGCTAAGGCTGGCATCTAATCAAAGAACGCAATTGGAGACAGTCGACAAACATATTGCACTTGTAAGCAAATATACATCTAAATATATATATATATATATATATATATATATATATATGTGTGTGTGTTTAGTAAGTATATATGTGTATGTGTTGGTTTATAGCTTTAACATGGGCCAAATTCTACAAAATGTGTGCGTGTGTGTGTGTGTGTGTGTGTGAGTGTGTGCTTCATTGTCTACTCGGTGTTAGTTTTAGCTGTCTTTTCTATTATTAAGGCAAATCGCACAAGTCAGGGGTTGCATATAGATATAGATATAGATATAGATATAGATACATATATATACAGTGGGACATAGCTCAAAGTAATCAGGGTCAGAGAAAAAAAGGAATTGCCTGCCATAAAGTAACCATTCATTATTTTTCAGAAATTCCAAAGACCGATGGTAGGTATATATATTAGCCACCAATATGAATGGATGACCCTAATAAACTGGGGTTTCCCCACCTGCCAGGTAGAATTATAAAAATGTAGCATACTTCACGGCATAATTTTCATTTGGATCAGGTACATTGTGGACACCTGGGTGCCATAAAACCCGGATTTTTAACCTAAAGTTGAGAATTTTCGGTATAAATAGACCAATCCTTCGAAGTCAGTTTAGTTTTATCCTGCATCTCGGGTGCAATAAGCCAAAAAGGACTATGGACAAACAGACTACCATTGAACTACGAAAACTCATCCTGGAACACTTCCAAAACGGATATTCACATCGCCAAATAGCTGAAATGGTCAGTCTGAGCAACTCAACTGTGTATAACATCATTCGGCGCTTCGTCGACGCAAATCGGATTGGGGGCAAGGGCAGAATGGCACCAAACAAGATCTCCACCGAAGAGGAGGAGCGAAGGATCACCAGGAAAATAAGGGGAAATCCCAAGCTATCGGCTCCAAAAGTGGCTCAACAGGTGGAGGATGAAATGGGGAAAAAGTGCTCTGTGCAAACTGTGTGCAAGTTTCTTCGGAAAAATGACTTTAATGCCCGAGTACCACGAACAAAGCCCTTTATAAGCGTGGAAAATATAGGGACTTGGATGACGTTCGCCAAAAACCACTTGGACAAGGATTTGGAGTTCTGGAACATAGTCATAATTGCAGATGAGTCCAAATTCACCATTTTTGAATCGGACGGGCGGAATTATGTGTGGCGACAGTCCAATACTGACCTGAATCCCAAACACGTAAAGGCCACAGTCAAGCATGGTGGAGGAAGTGATTATGGCATGGTATGTATCTCGTCAGCCGGATTCGGGAATTTGGTGATTTTTGAAACAACAATGGACAAGAATATGTACTTCAACATACTAAAGGAAAATTTAGTCCAAAGTGCCGAGAAGCTTGGAATCTGACTTACTTTCCGGTTCAACCAGGACAACGATCCCAAGTATAAGCCCAAGATAGTACAGTCCTGGCTCATGAGAAACTGCCCCCACATGATAATTCCGCCGGCTCAGTCTCCAGATTTAAATGTCATAGAGAATTTGTGGGCTGTGCTGGAAAATAACATCCGGAAACACAACATATCCAGCAAAGAAGGCCTCAAAACTGCTCTGCGGGATGAGTGGAGCAGAATCAGCCCAGAAGCTACCAGGAAGCTGGTATCTTCGATGAATAATAGGTTAAGGGAAGTAGTTAAGGCCAAAGGATATCATACTAAGTATTAACATCCTTATTTAATTTATTATACGCCAAATATATTATTTTGTTTATACTGTTCCAAATGAAAACTATAACCTTGAAGTATGCTACATTTTTATAATTCTACCTAGCAGGTGGGGAAACCCCAGTTTATTAGGGTCATCCATTCATATTGGTGGCTAATATATATACCTACCATCGGTCTTTGGAATTTCTGAAAAATAATGAATGGTTACTTTATGGCAGGCAATTCCTTTTTTTCTCTGACCCTGATTACTTTGAGCTTTGTCCCACTGTATATATATATACATGTGTTGCATATACTCGAAGTGTCTATGTACTTAAATATATTTTTGTATGCGTGCACAACACGAAGACTAAATACCATTTGTATATCCACTCACATACATATACTTATATATATATATACATATATGTGATATATATATATATGTATATAGTTGCTTGAGTTATTTAAAGCTGATATCTTTCGAAGAGTGGAGCTTTGCAGATAACGATACTTTTTGTTGTTGCTGTTGTTGTTGTTGTTGCATTGTAGCGTGAAAAGACTAACGGACATAGTATTGGAAGAATAAATATATGATCTGGTATTTAATGTATACCCTTGCAGATTTACATTTATATATATATATGGATATATGGATATATTTGAATATTCTATACCATCTGTTTTAAAGCTATCTCGCGAATCGTGGCATAGATCCGTTCTCTCTCTCTCTCTCTGTCTGTGCAACATAAAAATTATGCTTATTATGCACTGAAGACTTTCAGTGGATTTTGTTGTCGTTGCAAATGTGAAAACACAATTTCAATTCACGCACTTAAAGCTGATGCTGAAGCATTTTTAGTATGTACTAAAGCTAATACTCGAAAATGTTCGATTTCTTATGTGAATACAGCGTCCAACATTTATCATTAATCAGTCAAACTGGCCAACAGAAAAATCAAATCTTTGTGAAGTTAGTTTTAGTTAAGTAAAAGTGTTTTTTGTTGTTGTTGTTGTTGTTTGTAAGCGTTACTTAGGAGTAGAAATAATTTGAATAGGTGCCTCAAATGGGAACAGCTCCAAATCTGTGATATTTAAAGCTTAAGCACAAAATAATGATAGAAATTCGGGAAATGAGAGTATAGAAGTTCATTAGGGGCAAGCTTGACTGTAGCGTATAAATATGTGTGTATGTATGTATGTAAAAGTGTTTGCTGCAAGGGTATCTCAAGTTCGGCACGCTGAATGTAATTCTTAGCTGGTTTCATTTTAGTGTCTGTATTTCTAATGCACTCGTTTTGCTCAGGACTGCTCTCTCTCTCTCTCTCTCTTACTATTGCTCTCTCTCTCTCTCTGTTGCTCTCCCTTTCCAATGTATGCATGCTTGAGGTATCAATGTACTTATAAAAAATGATAACAAAAAAAAAAAAACCAAAACCACTCTTGCCATCCCACTCGGATTGGCTAGCCCGCTATTGCTGTCTCTCTCAGAGGCGGTATTCGTAGTGGGCGGAACGGGAACGTCGCGCACCCGAATACCAACGATAGGGCACACGCTGCTGGTGCAGCGCAACACCCAGTGCCAGATTGGAGTGGCTGGCGCCACCGACATCAGCGCCCGGGCTACGCGCCAACTGCAGTGTCAGCGCCAGCCGTGCCTGCTAGGAGGATGACGATGCCGATGGCGATGGTGTGCTGGCGCTGGATGTATGGCAATGTCGTCGTTGCTGCTGCTGCTGCTGCACCTGCACCTGCCCCGTTGTTGGCGATGGCAGGCGTCTGCCCAGTATGCCACCAATGCCGGGCAACGTGGCGGTGGCATCCAAATAAGCCTCGGGACTGAACCGGACGCGACTATGCTGCGAACCAATCGAACCCTCCTTGGCACTCAAATAGGAGCTATCATCGCTGGTCAGTGAATCCGGCGGCGTTGCATTTGTCGGTGTGCCCTGCTGCGATGAGATGCTGCCATTGTGTGTGCCACTGTTGTACTTTTTCTTCTTCAGCGAACTGCGCAACTTGCTGCCGCTCACCAGATGCAGCTGCTGCTGCTGCTGCTGTTGCTGCTGCTGTTGTTGTGGCAATTGATAGTTAAGAGCATGTTGCACAAAGGGCAAAGTGGCGGGACGTGTGAGTGTGACGGCGGCGGCGGTGGCAGCGGCATATTTGGTGTTGGCCAGCGGACTATGCAGCATGCGATTGATTAGCTTGGGCGATCCGGCGTAAAGCTCCTGTTTGCTGGGCGGCGGCGGCTGCGCCGGCTGCTGCTGCTGCTGCATTTGCAATTGCATTTGTGCCGCTGCTGGCGATGATGGCTCGCATTCGTAGTCGACAACATTGAGATTAACGTTCAGATTGAGATTGTTGTAATCGTAGAGCAGCTCCTCGTGCTCCTCGAGCAGCACATTCGAATTGTTTGAGACGGTGGACGGTGTGCGTCGATGGCCGCCAGCGCTGACACCCATTTGGGGTACACGCGGCGGCGGTGTTCGCGTCTGCAGCGGTGGCTGCAATTGGGCTGGTGGCACCGCCACCACTGCCATTGCCACCGGCACCTCATACGGATAATCCGGATACTGATAGTAGTCGGGCAGGCGATGATTGTAGTCGTACGAATAGTCCGGATACGACTTGCAATCGCGCTCATAGCCAAAATTCAATTCCGGCCGATATGGAAAGTAATTGGAGCCTGCAACGAATAAACAGTTGTAATTATCATGCAACAAGTGGGAAGCTTAAGCGAACCTCACCAAAGTAGCCGTTGCGATAGGCGCCGCCGCCATCGTTGGAATAGCTGGGACCGTTGCGCAGATAGTCGGCGGGCGCATAGAGGGGCGGTGGTCCAATGCCGCCACCCACACGGAACTCCTCGAAGCCATCGTTGGCATTGGTGCAGCTGCTGCTGCTCAATTTGCGACGAGATGATGGCGTTGCCGGCTGTGAGGAGCCGGCATACAACACCGAATGTGGCACAGAATGTGGCTGTGTTGTCTGCTTCGATTGCTGTGACTGTTGCTGCTGCAGTTGCTGCTGCTGTTGTTGCAAATGCATCTGATGTTGTGGCGTGCGCTGCACGGGTGTGTAGTATGTTTGACTGCCGCCCACGCGCCGCTGTGCCACAGACTGCGGCTTGGACGCCCCCATCGTTATGTCCAGCGGTGAAAAGCTGCTGCATAAAATGAAAATATTTTCCAATCAATTCAAATTTCTATCAGAGGAAGCAGAGAGAATTTTCAAATAGTTTTCCAATTTCATCACTTGAGCCTGGAAAATATATCCCAAATATTCCCAATGCCATAACTTAGTCAAAATTGATCAGATTCTTCATTTACCATGCATTGCCCACATTATGCGTCCGCGTCGCCGTTTCCAGCTGCTGTTCAGCGTGATCCTGTTGAACCGGCTGCTGCTGTTGCTGCTTCTGCTGCTGTTCCTCAATGGTTGCCTTCGGCGCCGCCTTCAAGGCGGGCAGCTCACTGAGGAGCGTGGGATGCACTGGCGACACATTCGACATGCGCACATCATAGCCAGCCGCGACGCCCGCCAGCAGCGATGCCATGTTGTACAGCAGCAATTCGATCACGGATAGCTTCGGCTTGCGTGCCGCATCGCCGGCGTAGAGTGTCGGCAGCGGCACGTTGCTGGTGAAGCGACTGAGCAGATATGGCGATGGCGACATTATCGGCATATTGGCTGGTCCTGGCCGCCACTCATCCTTGCTGCTGTTGCCCTGATAGCCTGCATGATTCCAGCATTCCAGTATGTGGCAAGCGTAAACAGTTGACAAAACGGGTTTTGAGAAACGTTTCGCTAACGTGGACAAAAAAAAGTGCTTGGCGGGTAGGTGTGAGGGGTGGGGGGTGGGGGGGGGGGAGAGAACACCGCAAGCAAAGATCCACCAACACCGCGTTTAGGGTTTCGAAAAGAGACACTTACAGCAACAAATTAAAATTGTTTAATTTTGGTTTTTTTTTCTATATATTTTTAGTTGTTTTATTGTCGGTTTCGGTTTTGGTTTCAGTGTATTTTTGTAGCTGTTTTTGTAGTTGTTCCCTTTTTCTATAGTATTATCAATTTTACATCCAATTAAGAAAAGAAACGAATACAAAAAAGAACTAAAAACAAACAAATGAGAAGGCGCTGGTCAAGGCTGCTCGACTAGCAGATACCACGTAGCGACACAAGCAGTTTCCCCTAGATTTGCACGAGTAACTTGTCTAGATCATAGCTTCTTCGAGTGCCACACAGACAGACAAACTGATAGCCCCTTTCTCAAAATGGATACAGGGTATTTTATTTCAAAAACTTGCATACAATAAAACATATCATTTTTTTTTTTTTTTTTTGTTTTTTATCTTGGTTTTGTTTTTCATTTTTCATCACAGTTTTTTTTTTATAGATTTTTGTTTTTTTTTTTTAAATTTAAAATAAAAAATACTACAAATAAATAAAGGCCAATTTGCAAATCGATGTAAATAAAACTGTGCACAGAATACCAAACAATTCAATTCAAAAAAAAATAAATAAAAAATGCAAAGAAGAAGCAGAAACACACACACACACACACACACGTAAGTTCTGACAAACTTCATCGCTCAGCTCAAAACGCAAAATGTAAAATGCAAAAAAAAAAATGCCATTTGACTAAAGCTAAGTTCAAACTTCAACTCTTCTTCTTCTTCTCCTCTGTCTATATAAATATATTTTGCATATATATATATAATGTGCATTTATGTCAAATTTTCATATTTTTAGTTATACAAAAAAAAAAAATCCTTCACTTAAATGACAAATGTTTTTTTGATGATTTTAGAAAAGTTTTCTAATCAAATACATATATATATATATATATATATATATAAATAGATCATATCATTAATGAAAGATTAACATATATATATATATATAGTATATAGTTGTTGTCAAGTTGAATTTCTTTCACTGGTTGCATTCTTACAGAGAAATCTGGGAAATCTTGGGCTATTGTACCTGAGGTAAAGCTATATATATATATATATATATATATATATGCCATAGTTTTTCAATTTTTGATTCAATTCGTCTTCTTCATCTTGTCCTTCGTTCACATTGCACACTTCGTTTAGGTAGTCGTATCGACTTTTAATAGCGCCCTTAGCACTCCAGTTTGATATGTTCTCTGTCCTCTGGTTTAGACTCAGGAACCTTTCAATCTAAAGATAATATCTTACAATCGATATATGTAGTTCACTTTTGCAATATATATACGTGTCAGTTGTCAAATATCTTAACTGATTTTGCGCTCCTTGCAATTACATTCCATAACATTTTTTGCTTTCGCTTTTTTCTAGATTTTCCAAAGATTTGCATACTCAGCATACTTAAGCTTTCATACTTAAGCTTACACAAAAAAAGCTTTTGTGCTTTCGCACTGAGAGCTTTTCATTGCTCAATACGTAGGCTATAGTTGTCGCGATGTGGATCTTTAAAGCTTTTGCCCAGTTTTCTTCAAATGCATCAACGGAAATTTTGGCTTATTCTGCTTCTATTTTTTTTATACTATTATGTATGCAAGTGGTAAGGATAGCTAGATATCTGTGTGTGTGTGTGTGTGTGTGTGTAAGTAAGTGTGTGTGTGTGTGTTGTGACTTAGTCTATGGTTTTAATATAAAACAATGGGTATATGATATACAAGTAGATATGTACTACACAGTTTAGTGAGATGTATTTGATTGATTAATGCTGAGGGATGGATGCACGGCACTTGAATCACAACAACCAGCACAACAAGTCGAATTAGATGACGAACTGTCCGATAAAGCCACAAACACACAAACACACACACACCACACACACACACACATACACACACATTAGATACACACACACACACACACACACGCATCAGCATACATAGTTGGCATCTTGTTTCAAAAGCGCTCCAATTGCTCACAGGATTGCGTTTGCGGCTTTTTACATTTGCGTTTTGATTTGCTTGTTGCAAGTAGCAACTGCGATTCCGTTTCATATGGATCGATTGCCCCAAATTCCGCATTGGCCATTTGCTGGGCATCCGAGGCAAGTTTTTCGTTTTTCTTTTTCGAGTTGCGTGTGAAAAAACTCTTGAACCACTTGGGGCCAACAGTTGAGTGTTGTTGCTGTTGCTGCTGCTGCTGCTCATGATGCTGCTGCTGGTCTTGTTGCTGTTGGTGGGTTGGCGCCTCCACCGACTTGGATTTCTTCATGTAACGCAAGTGATTTTTCTTTTTGGTATGCTTGGAGTGTTGTCGCTGCTGTTTGGCCTGCAGGTCCTTGTTCATCTTGATGACATCCGGATGCGGTTGGACATCGAGCATGCGACGTGTATGCAATATGCAGTTCTCGTGTATGTTATCGTTATCGTTGTCGTTGTTCTCGTTATCGTTATCGATACGCTGCCACCCACTATCGTTGTTGTCCTCGTTCTCATAATCATCGCCAGCTTCATCAGCATCGCCATCGCTGGAACTGTAATTGGTGCCAAAACTAATCGATGCAATCGACATTTGATGCGTACCCAATAATGCCTCATTGCCAACTGTTGCCCCAACTGCTAATCCAGATCCTGCTCCAGCTATTGGTGGTGGTGCTATTGCTGCTGCAGCTGTTGGTGAGGTCATTTGAAATGTTACGGAACTTTTACGCGATGTGGAGCAATTGGGACGCGGCGGCGTCTGTGTGACGGACGCTGAGGTGTCTATGGTGGATGATGAATGCTCCGAGGAGCAATGCGAATTCAGTTGACGCTCCTCCTCATCCTTATCATAGTCATCCAATCGATCCCGGTCGTCATCGTTGCCATTGTGCTCAGCGGCATTTGATTGCTGCCGAAAGAAGCAATGACGAGGAAATTGCGAACCGGATGCATTGCGCTGAAATCCTCCCTCCAGATGCTGATCCGTACGCGTTTCGGTTAAGCGTGTCGCCGAATTGTACATGGTTAGATCACCGCTGGATTTGGAATTCACACGCTCGCTGCTGGCCATCATCTTTTTGGCCACATCGCGATAGAATGCCCGATCATATGTATTATTATCGCCTCGCTCCGACGGCGGCGGCACCTCCGACGACACCAGCATCGTTGTTGTCGACATTGGCGGAGTCATCAGCGTCATTATTGTTGCCGCCGTTGGCGTTGGCGTTGTCGTCATCGGCTGCACAAATTGGCTATCCAGCGAGAGTTTCTTGCGGCCAACGGCCGGACTGTTGCCCAGGCTGCCGCCATAGCGTCCGGCGCCGCCGACGATGGGCGTCATTGCCATCGCCGAGGTGCTCGATTTGAGGAAATGAAAGCAACCGGTTGTTGGCGTCAATGTCTCCGTCTCGGAGCCATCATCCGATATTAGATGCATCATATTGTAGGGCTGATCCAGACCATTATCCTGGCTACGGGCGCGACCATAAATGCTCCGATGGCCAATGTTGTTGTTGAAATTGTTATTGTTATTGCTATTGCTATTGTTGTTGCTATTGTTGTTGTTGTTGTTGTTGTGATTGCCGTTCAGTCGTGGCGATGAGATTGTATTAGTTTTATGATTACTTTTGTTATTGCTATGAATGTGATTTTGGTTGTTGTTGTTGTTGTTGCTGCTATTGTTGTTGTTGTTGTTGTTTTGGTTGTGGTTGTTGTTGTTGTTGTTGTTGGTATGCATTATTAAATATGGCATACCTGTGGCCACACCACCAGCGGCCGCCGCACACCCGCCGCCCAAAAACAGTGGCGTTGTGGGCGCGGAGCCACCCGCATTGCAACCGCTTCTCAATAGCTGTGATGCGATTGTGGTTCCCATGTTGTCGCCTATTGACGCAATCGTTGCATTATTATTGTTGTTGCTGCCACTCCCTGCTGCTGCTGCTGCTGCTTGTGCCGCTGCTGCTGCTGCTGCAGCAACCAGCTGCTTCTTGTCCAAATTGGGTGCACTTTTGCTGAACGACGAGTGTGTGGAGGTTTGGGTCGGCCATTCGGTCTGACCACCACCATCCAGTTGGAGCGGCAACAGTGAACGCTCCCGCTGATGCATCGTCGATGGTCCCCAGGTCTTGTTCTTGTGGCCATCGGTGACTGATTGTTGGCCAAAACGGTCAGCGATCACCGGAATTCCCAAATCCACCAAAATCCATCAAAAAACCAAATTATCCATAAAAAGCACAAAAATCAAGCGCCAAAAAAAAGGAGACAAAACAAACAAAGATAAGAAAGAAAAAGGAAAGAAAGAAAGAAAGAAAAAATAGAAATCAATAAATAATATATATAATTCATATAAATCAATAAATAATATATATAATTCAAATAAATCAAAAAAATACAAAAAATCGATTCAAATCTTCAAATTTTCTCTATTCGATATTTGGAATTTGGACTGTTTACCGCTAAGCAGAGAATACTGTATTTAGCCAGTATGGCGTATGGTGTTCCATTTCCGTCCGTTTCAAGTACATGTATCAGATATATATGTTCGATTCCAGTCGTTTCACTGACCAACAAAACATTTAGCAATAACTGTTGCATTTTCACCTCTTTCATCACTTCAACGTTCTATTCCAGTCGTTTCGTTGACCAACTGAATGCTGTTAGCCATAACTGTGTTCCGTTCCCGTTCGTTTCGAGTAAAAGCTCAGTTCTATTCCAATCCAACAAGATATTTAACAATAACTCTCTCCGTTCTCGTTCGTTTTGAGTAAAAAAAAAAACTCTGATAAAATAAAAAGTTGTGTTCCACATTCGATCCATAATTAACCAAAATTTGTGTTCAGTTTCAGTTAATAAATCAGTAGAATCGATAGTGTTATTTATGTCATTCCCCCAACCTAAAGTACGTAATCCGTTGAAAATGGAATCTCAAATATTTTCAAAGTTCACAAGTATGTTCCATTTCCGTTTGTTTCGGCATGCAAAAGTATTTTTGCGTTCTCCGATTTCAGATTATCATTTCTTGTCTTAACTTGAAATGCGAACTGATCTTTGAAACATGCTGGAAATGGAACAGTCAAAAATCAGCCCTGATTCGAAATGGTGTACATTGTACGGATTAAGATATACATATAAATATATATATATGTGTGTGCTGGACTTTAGTTGGAAGGGTTGTTTTACTCACGTGTCACAATACGCAGTCGGGAGAGGGAGGGTGAGCCGGGTGGGTCCACTTTGTCGCATACCGCCGTAATCGTGTGCCGGAACTCGGTTGGCAGTGATATCTGCAGCGCTTTCTATTTCGCAATGAGAACACAAAATAATCGATTAGAAGAGTTACTGGAATGCCCCAAAAATAGAGCAGGAAGAGGAGGAAGGACGCATCTCTGAATCCTGAAATAATAAGGATCATGGCCGTGTCTATCCGTCTGTATAAACATGCGGATCTCAGAAACAGTTACAGTGAGAATATCACGCTCAGATCACGTTTATTTCATTTGATCGATAACTGCCTGTTTTGCTTCTATCGATACATATCGATTTCCGATAGCAATAAAAGCTACCTCTAACTAAAATAATATATAATATATATTATATACATTGACCTATTTTAGATCATCATCGCCGGATAAGTACATATATTTCGTTATATATGTAGAAATAAAACTGGATTATATTTTCGAACAGCTGGGCACAGGGTATATCGTAGTCGTATCGTAGTTGTTCTTGTTTTTTTTTTTTAGTTACCTTTTTGCTCTTTTTGGGCTTGCGTTTCGATGGCACCGGAACGGGAACGGGCGGCGGAACGGGCTGCATCATTAGCTCTCGTCCGATTATGTTAATCTCGCGCTGACGCAGCTGCACCTCGAGCTCGTGCAGCTTGTTTGCCTTCTCCAGTTGCTTCTTTTGCATGCGCGCCAGTTGCTCCTCCTTGTTGCGCAGTTCCTACGGATGTGCCACATGATATAGAACGGAAACGGAAGTATTGGCAAACAGAGGGATTTTTTTTTCATTTTAGTGCAAGGAACAAAAATAATCATAAAAAAATCAGACTACTGCCTAAGGTGAATATACTCATGCAATTATGCAATTATGCTCAACTAGCAGTGGGTGAGCGTGAGAGAGAGAGAGAGAGAGACATAGACAGCGGGGGAAGGGGGGGTGTTGTTGTTGCCGGTGGTGGGGAAAAGCCGTTAAACAGAAAACTCGTAAGAAAAAAAAGAAAAAAACAAACGCAAAACTCGAAACCAATCGCAATGACCAAAAAAAACATTAAAGAAATCAAAAACGAAACGGAAAATCGAGCAGTAAAAAAATGTTTCGGTTTTTTTTGCTTCCCTTTTTTGGAACACGGCGCGCTTACCTCTTCGATGGTTTGGAAACGCTTAAAATTTTTTTTTTTTTGTGCAACAAATATTTGACGGGAAAATTTGGTGGAAAAAAAGCGAATAAATGAAATAATTAGAAAAGTTGTTGTTTGTGTATATGATGGCTAGATAGATATAGATATAGATATACATATAATATAGAGGGAGAGAGAGAGAGATACATAAATACATAATGATCAACGGAGGGGGGGGGGGGGGGAAGAGACGCGAGATAGGGAGGCAGAGACATATTTGCGAGAATCGCTTTGAGATCGTTACAATTTGGATGATCAACTGGATAGGGTAGTAGATACCTTCTCTTTTTCGCGCAAATCGTGCAGCACCTCGGCAATCTCTTTTTTCCACTGTTCCTGCTGATGATGAAACGATTCCTGTGGCGTTAAAGTAAACTTCGAGCAAGCGCTACTCTCCAGCTGCTCAATAATCTTCTTAAAGTCCGGTCGTAAATGCGGATTACTTTCCCAGCAGCCTGCAACACACAAATCGAATAAGTCGAATATTTTGTATTAATCTGGAGATGAATCCAGTCCAGAGTTAGGTGATTGTTCTCCTATTTATACTGTTGCACTCACTTTTCATGAGGGCTGCCCAGGTTTCGGGGCAGGTTTTTGGTATCGGCAACGTCAGCGTGTTGACAGCAACGCCATAAGCAACAGACAGCGGATCGAATCCCTTATACGGTGTCTCACCGGTGATTAGCTCCCAGAGCAGCACACCATAACTCCACACATCGGAGGATCTGCACAATAGAAATAATGCATATAAAATTAATGATATACATATATATATATATATATTTATATATGTGTATGGGATTGGGTGGGCTGGGAAAAGTACTCACTTGGAGTACATGCTCCGGCTGATGACCTCGGGCGGCATCCAGGCATAGGTGCCAGCGGCGCTCATGTATTGCGTTGTGTACATTTCACGGGCTAGGCCAAAATCGGTGATTTTCAATGTTTTATCATGCAACTGACTGCCGTCGATGGGTTCATAGATGAGCACATTGGATGACTTCAAGTCACGATGTATTATCGACATGGGCGCCTCGCTATGCAAATAGTTCATGCCACGCGCTATTTGTATGGCCCAATCGACGAGAACATCGGGCGGTATTTTGCCAGCGAGTATGCGATTTAGGCTGCCACCAGGTGCATATTCCATGACGAGGCACAGTTTTGTTTTCAAGCAAACGCCACGCAATGCGGCCACATTTCGATGTTTCAATGGCCAAAAGAGTTTAGCCTCCTGGAGGACATTGTCACGCATCCTTTGCATATCATTGTCGCCCGTTTGATGGGCAATTTTAATGGCAACCTCCTCGTTGTCATAATAGCCGCGATGCACTTTGCAAAAGCCACCCGATCCAATTACCTCCTTAATGTCCAGTTCCGTATAATCTATCTCATGTGGCAGCTCCAACGGATCCGCATCCGTTACAAAGTTGCGCGGAAAAACACCCACCTATCGAAACAAGAAATTGAAATGCAAATCAAATGTTAACCTAATGACTAATATTCTGTGTGTTTTCCAATCGGATCACACTGATAACCCCCTAACGAACAAACCTTATCGCCGATCTTGCCCGTCCACCAGCCGACATCGCCAGAGACTTCGCTGTCCGTGGAGAGCACGACAACAATTTGACCGCGTCGCAGCGTCAGCTCATCTTCGCCCTGTGCATCATAGTCATACAATGCCGTCCACAAGCTAGCATCGGCGGCCAGTGTGGCATCGTCAACACCCCCGCCACCATTGGTTGCCTCATTTGTGGCGGTGTGCTGCTGAGGATTGTTGCTGTTGCGACTGTTGCTGTTGGTGTTCGCGTTGGTGTTGCTCTCAACGTGCTGCTCCTCGCTAATTGGGAGCATGGCCAGTGAGTGCTGCTCCTCTACTCACTCAACTCCTCTGTTGCTGCTGCTAAACGATTTGCCGTCGCCTGATCTCGGCCAGCATTAAAAGCTTAAGCATGGGACGAGCCCCTATGTTTAGCGGCAAGGACCTAATCAAAATACAAATAATGAAAAAGTGATAATAATTATAATAATAAGAGAGTAGCTTTAAGAAAATACCCTCCCCGCCACACCCTCTCCTTATTATTATTATCACTTACCCAACTTTCGATTTCACTCTTGCAGCTGCTGCTTCTGCTGCTCCTCTGCTCCAGTCCCGCCCGCCCCTCTTAGACGAATAGAAAACAATAATCAGAGACAAGACACACACACACACTTGCACTACTAAACAAATAAAAAAAACGAAAATAATAATACGAAGAAGAAGCAGAAGAGGCAATGGCGCAGATATTGTTCCGTTTTCCGTGAGCTGAAATCAGCTTTGTGTTGTTTGAAAATTGTTTGCGCAACTTCGTTTCAGCTCTGGACGCATTTCTTTAAATCTATTTCTTTTCTTTTTGTTTTCGTTTTCCTTTTTTTTTGCGCTGCTCTTTGCTTGTGTGTGTGAGTGTATGGAGAGAGTCTCTTTGGGTCTTCTGTTCTTTGCTGCTGCTGTTGTTGCTGCTGCTCCCGTTTTTTTGCTGTTTTTCTCTTTATTTAGTTATACTGAAGTTGTCAATTGCAATTGCTTAGCTTCTTGCGTTAGCAATGTATTGATTTCGGGTTTCGTATTTGTTTCGAAAACATAAAAAATAAATTATGTTGAGAAAAACTCGCAGATAGAAATATATCGACGGGCGATAGACGGCCGACACACGACTGAAAAAAATAGTGGTCGGCTTACAATGTCAAGTGTGTAAATTTACTGAAAAAATACCGCAAGCGATTGCCACTTAACCGGCCTGTTGGCTCATTTTTGCGTTCCAATTGCTCACTGTTAACATATAAGTAGGTAATAACAGTGTTATCGCAAATTCGAGCAATGATACCATTTAATTTATATTTATAAAAATATTATTTATTATTATTATTATTTATTATTATTTATTAACATTTAATTTTTATTTATATAAATATTATTTATTATTGAGATTACAAATTTATTTTGTTTTCCAACTTAATGAAAAACGATTTTTATGCGATAGTCTTAACACACAAGTGAGTGCTGTAATGTTAAATTTAAAAGTAACAGCTCTGCAAATTTGGTTTTGCAGTGTCTGGCAGCCCAGGGCAACACTAAACAACTGTCTGGCAACAACGTTGTGGACTATTATCGTTCGTAGAACAATGCGGCAAATGCGAATTGTATTTCAAAATATAATTGCATAGAGAAGTTGTGTGAGTACTATATTTTTGATGTAGAGCAGCAAATATGTACGTGGTCAGACGGAATCAATGCAGTGATGTGTATACGATAACATCGCACGCGCGCTCTCTCTATCGCTCTCTGTTCCTCGCTCTCTTTAATCGTTGTTGTAGACTTGCCACTTATTCGGCTGGTCCAGCAGCGTTGGCAGCAATAGCATTAGCATCCTAAGGATGGCTGCTGCTGCTGCTCTGCTGCTGTCGCCGTTAGCAGAGCATATACAGCACGCAGAAACAGAAACAGAAACGGAGCCAGTGCCAATGCACGGGCTACGGCGCAACGGCTGCTGTTCTAGCACAAACACGCACACACACACCGAATATATATTTTCGCAACGTTCATCGCTCAGTTGAGTTGAGTTCAGTTGAGTTCAGTTACGCGCAAGATTTCAACATAAACTGTAGCATAGTTTGCGGCCACGGACAGAGGTAAAGGCGGGCGTGCGCAGCACAAAAAATTGCACGGCAAGAAATCACCAAATCGGAAACAGAAACATTAAACATCAACGGAAACGGAAGTTTCTTGTCTCAGTTGGCACACAGCTATTTAAATGATTCTCAGCCGATAAACACATTTTTTTACCTCGAATTTCTATTATTCTTATTTATGTTTTTGTATTTTTGTACATAAATCTGCTGCAAATTTGGTTGCAACCGTTTTAAGTTCGCACACCCGCTGCACAGTCATCCGACACAAAAAAAGGAAATTCGCAACAAAAATTTTTGACAAAATTTGCAACGTTTTTATTTATTTTTTCTTTGTGTGTGCTTAACGCGTTGCCGTCGCAGCCGCCGTTGCCGTCGCCGTCGTCTTTCGATTTTTTTTTTGCTCGCTGCGTGCGCGTTTTTGTGCCTGTGTGTGTGTGTGTGTATGGGTTTCCGTGTATATGTAGGCGAGAGTGTGTTACATTTTTTTTTTGTTGGTCCATGGAACTCTCCTTTATCCTCGTATGCCAAATAAAAGCCAAATGCCTTTGAAAATGTGAGGCAAAAAAAAAAGCTGAAAAATCGCCACAAATAAAACAAAACAACAAAAAATAAAAATAAAATAAAATAAAATAAAAAATGAAGTAGAATAACGGAGTAAGAAATAAATCAAACGCACAACTCTTAAAGAGAATACGACTAGCGCTTAAGGCTCCATCCTCCTTAGACTTAGCAGAAGAAGATGAAGACGATGATGATGATGATGATGATGATGATGATGACGATGATGATGACGATGATGACGATGAAGCAAAAGCCAAACACCAAAACGATACGCACAAAACTAACGCAAAGCAATGCAACGTAACGTAAATTACAAATTCTAAAAACCAACAACAACAAAAACCAAAAAAAAAAGGTACTTTGCTGCACACAAAATATATATATATATATATATATGTATATATATATATAACTATGTTTATGTGTAGGCTTTGATTGTATTTATTTATGGTTATTTATTGCTATTTTGGAGTGTAAGTGACGATCTTGCTGCATTTTCGATTGTACTCTTTATTTTCCAAAATCGAAAGTAGCAGTACATTTGTGCGTGTATGTGTGCGTGTGCATGCGTGTATGTGTGTGCACATAAATTCACACACAAAGCTGTTGCCTGGCCTATAAAATGGCTGCCTTAACAGCAGCGATGCGTCGACGTCGACGTTGACGCTGGCAGCGTGGTAAGCAGCGCGCAAGAAGTTGAGGTTATGTCTGCGCCGCAAAACGTGCTTTGGCTGCCCGCTGCCCTTGGCATAAAATTGTCGCTGCTGCTGCTACTGCTGCTACTGCTGCTGCTGCTGCTACTACTGCTACTGCTGCTGCTGCTGCTGCTGCTGCTTGTCCCTCTTTTAGGTGCTTGTGTATGCTTTGTGTGTTTGTGTCTGCGTGTGTGTGTGTGTGTGTGTGTGTGTGTTGTCATGGGGGAAAAAGCATTGAGAGTGAAACTTGGTGCTAGCTCATCCACAAAATCTTGAATACTCCTCACTCGGGCGTTACTAACGCCAAGTAGAATTACTACAAATGGGTTGAAGTTGACTTCCACAATAGTAGGATGCTATCTAGGTTTTCAACTCATTGTTGCAAGCCACTAAATGTAGCAGATCCATCCATCCACTCCACAGATCCAATCCAGCACTCGGTCTGTCATCTATCTCAAATTTTCTTACTGTGTATTCGATTAATTTACATTTATGCACTTAATGGATGCTTGGTAACGAGTTTTGGGCGTGGCATCTTCGCTCCCATTCAATAGATTATCCTCAACTTTGTCCGATTATAAGATCAAATCAGCTGTTTTCATTTTGATTTTTCAAATAGTGTTGGAAATGCTGCAGGCTTGGCTACTAACAAAAAAAAAAAACGAGGTTCAAGAACCAAACCCAATTCTGCAAAATTGCTTCGAACCGTGAACCGTGAACCGAACCGTCAACAATTTTTGTAGCCTTACAAAACCGATAGATGTTATAGTGTTCGCTTATTGCTTGGGTCTGTCTATCCATATGGCTGTGTGTGTGTGTGTGTGTTGGCTTGGCTTGGCTGACATGTCCTTGTTGCCAATTTTGACCTAGCCCTACTTGTGGACATTGGGCTTTGTCCTTTGTTGAGAGCCAACTGCTTGCGCCTCAATGGCTGCGCAGTAGCAGCATTCGCTTTTCTTTTTTCCTTTTCCATTTCTTTTGATTTGTGGCAGCCTCAAGGAAGCGGCCCGTTTCTTTTCTTTTTTTATTATTTGGTTGCATGTGTTGTTATTTTTATTGCTTCCTTTGCACATTTCACAAACGTTTTGGGCTTTTATTTCGTGTGCAACGCCGTGTTGCATACAGCTGACAGGCACTTAAGACAAGCGGATAAGCGCAACTCTCGACAGCCGAGACAACTATGGGTCACACTTATGTGGCAGCTAGACAGACAGCCATAGATTTCGATGCCACACCGATTTTATCAACCCATTTCACTGCGAACGATTTCAAATGAAGAATATTTTACCTCAAA
>JAWNLA010000108.1:13920000-13955000 GCA_035041605.1 Drosophila atroscutellata
GTTGCAAGTCTTAAACTACATACTGATAAGGACTTCATATTTCAAAATATTCAAAAATATGTGCAGCAAAAATGCATGCAGTTAATTAAGATGAGTTTGTTTGTTCTATATATGCACTTGGAGGGTTTTTAAAGTAAATAACTTGCACTTGTTATTCGAATTGTGTGTGTGTGTGTGTGTGTGTGCGGGTTGCGTATGTCGAAGTAAAAATGACACTTGAAGCATCCTGTGACAACGAGCACACCTTTTAGAAACCATCCAAATCCCACAGACACACCCCCGCCCCAACGACCCCCACCATGCGAAGTTGTTCAAACTTTGCAACTATTGCCATGAAATAGGAAAAGTTTTTGCTATCGTTTTTGTTATTGTTGTTGTAGTATGTAGCACTCGTCGGAAAACAGCAGCAACAACAACAGCAAGAAAAAATAAATTGGCAAGTAACGGAACATTTGCTTTATTAAGTAAACTGTGTGTGTGCGTGTGCGTGTGCGTGTGTGTATGCGCGTGCTTGTGTGTAGGTGTATGGGTATGCGTGCTTTTAATTCACAAATTTCAGAGTCGCCTGACGACGCGTCGCGACGAGAGCTATAACGTCGACGCTGGCAGCGACGCACATGTGCGTCTGTGTGCCGCACACCAATGCGCATGTGTCATCGCCAGCAGGCAGGCAGCCATAGTCATAGTACACATCGTACGCTGGCAGCGCGTCTGACTGACTGACTGACTGACTGAGTGACTGACTGACTGATTGACTGAAGTGTGTGTCTGACTGAATTAATCTGAGCAAAAACTGAGCGAGCAGAAAGTCTACACAAATACTTCGCAAGCAGCTGGCTAAGAACAGCTGCAGCAGTCACAACAATAATACACTTTAATTTTTTCGGCATCAGCTCGCCACAGTTTTTTTTTTTTTTTTTGTACAAACGTTAAAGTCTACACTGCATAGGCTGGCAAGTCTACAAGCATCCAGCCGGCTTAGCGCGCGCTCTCTCTCTCTCTCTACATATGTATATGTGTATATATCTCCCCGCTTCGCACTCGTTTTTCGTCCAGACGTTTGTCTGATTAGCCAGCGTCGCGGCCTTTGTTTGCTTGTTTGTCTGTGCCTGTGTCAATAGAGATGCGCAAACAAATTTAACTGTATGTAAATGAATATGTTGTTATTAAAAAAAAAAAAAAACTGCACGCTGCAGCTAAGTCAACGATCCACATATGTAAAAGAAAAAGGAATAAGCAACTCTGTCTTTGTTTGCAGAAACAAAGAAACGGAGCAAGGGAGAAAAAGCTGAAAGAGCATTAAAGCAATCTTCCGACATTTATGCGTACATATTATATATGTATGTGTGTATGTATGTGTGTATGTATGTATGTATGCATGCATGTATGCATGTGTGTCAGATGTGACAAGTCAAGTGTTTTCTGTCATTGTGTTTGTTGTTTGTCTGATTAGCAGCAAAGTCAAAGCACAGTTATTTCACATGTAGCATACATTATTGGGCCCACTAAATTATACTATGCATGTGAAGGAATCTCGGATTTTAGTGGATCGTAAATCGATTCATTCGACGATAATTTCATTTGCAAATAAAAAATCCATCAACTAATTTATGCTTTTTTTTAATCGCAGTTCTACATCAACTTTAACTGTACTCTAATATCATAGTATATTGATATTTCTTGGAAATACCCACCGTGTTCTGTGGCAATTGTTATAAGCTCGTATCAAAGTATTTCGCAGTCCGTTACGCCCAACTGCAACGTTCTCTCTTATTTGATTTTAATTACAGCTTAAAATATTTATTGCCATTTAATCGGTCTGCCAATGCAGAGTAATGCGTATTTAAGCGATCTGGCAATCGAAGAGTAATTCGCATGAGCATTAAGTTGGCTGCGGCTAACTCAATTCAGTAGTTTGCTAATGTTACATACATACACACATATACACATACTCGCATACATACGTACATACAATAATTGAGTGAGTTTTTGTCTTTTCCCATTTTTGACCACACACCGTTAGCAGCAACATACCCGTTCAGTTTTGAGGTTAGAGCATTTTGTAAAGCTTGTTTGTACGAGTGCAAGTGCTGTAAGTCTCCCTCTCTCTCTCTCTCTCTCTCTCTCTGTCTCTCTCTTTCTCTGTGTCTGTCTATGTGTGAATGTGTGCAATGAGCGTCAAGAAGTCAAGCAGCAATTGAATCTTGGGCAAGCCAACTGTAAAATACCCTTGTAGAACTTTAGTCAACACTGTTAAAATATAGTAGTTCGATCGAGAATATATATATGCATATATACATATATACTTTGTGGTCTCAAACTTCACAGCAAAATAAGAGGGATATAAAAAATACACACACACACACAAGCACACACACACACAAGCACACACACACACACACACACACACACACAAGCGCACACACACACACAAACTGAGACAAGGACGCTCATATGAAAACAAACGCATAATTTAAGCGTAATTGCTGTCATTTTTCATTCAAGTGCGACTGTGGGACTGACAGGAGATGAGCGCTGGAGTGTAGCATTGTGGGCGGGGAGGGGCGTGTGTCGAGGAGGCTGTCGACTGCGACTGGCAAATGCGAATGTGACTGCGAATCCGACTGCGACTGCGACTAAGGCTGCTCCACTTTTGAATCGATGTCGCCGCTTGTCCGCCACAAGCCCCACTCTATGTATATATATATATATCTTGTATATATACATATGTATATATATATATATATAAATGTGTGTGCATGGATGTTTGCTTGTGTGTTTGTGTATGCCAAGTGCCATCATCCGGCACTGAAACGCCAATGATTATGTCGCTCTTGAGTTGCCCTTTTGAAGACTTTTTGAATTAACTCATTTATATATATATATATATATATATATATATAAATCGGTATATTTTAAGCTAGCTGCCCGAGCAACTATCGGTCACAAGCTATTCATTTTGGCTGAGCAAACTTCTCAATTATTATACATTATCGATATTTGAAATCGATATTTATATCGATAGCAATAAGAGCCAACATTTTTAAGATATATCTTCGTAGGTATATGACTTGATACACTCGGAAAAAAATCGCACTGCTTTTTAGAAAAACGTTAGATCTCAAAATACCAATTCAAATACCAATTCTGAAAATTAGCCATATTTTTTCTAATTTTTTTCGAGAATATTTTAGACTTCAATGTTGAAATGGAAAAGCTGCTTTTTGCAAATCTACTTTTTGAATAATATGTTGAACTATACATAACACAAACAGCAGGACTTGAAGTGGCTAAAGTCTTGTTTGCTGGGTATCTGCTCGTCGAGCACTCTCTCTCTCTCTCGATCTCTCGACCAGATTCGTTGGTTTGCGCCCAGTCTAATCATATTAAGGCAACATAATTGCAACTTTTTGTCGAGTTGTACTCATCATCAGCTGATGCTGTTGTTGTTGTTGTTGGAGTGTTTGTTGCAGTTGCATCACTCGCGCCAATTGTTTGCGGCATTGTACTGCGTCTGCTGGCTGCCTGCCCCCCTCCGTTGGCTGCTTGCCAACTTTAGTCGAGCCGAGTCGAGTTAGCTCTAGGTTTTTTGCATTCTCGAGTGTTTTGTTTGTTTGCTGGCTGCTGTCGGCAATTGTTGCTGTTGTTGCTGCTGTCGCTGTTGCTGTCGCAATCCGTGTTGCAACAATTGCACTTTCGCCACGCTGGCTTTTCCGTCCATTTCTTTTTTTGCATTTCGCGTGTGTGTGCATGTGTGTGTGTGTGTGTGTGGGTGTGTGTGTGTGTGTGTGTGTGTGTGTGTGTGTGTGTGTGTGTGGGTGTGTGTGTGTGTGGGTGTGTGTGTGTGTGGGTGTGTGTGTGTGTGGGTGTGTCTGTGTCTGTTTCGGCGACAATTGCCGTTCCATTGGGTTTCGAGTGCAACCTTCGACCTCCGCCCTTCACCTTTTGTACCACATTATTTGCCTTTTGACGTTAACACGTTTGTTTGTCCCACTGCGAACACCTCACATATATACATATATATATATACATATATATATATATGATAAACAATAACCACAAGTACCTATGAGTATGGGGGTGGCTATGAGCGAATGTTGACCTGACAGAGGTTACCGAAGTGGGCACCCAGCAGAAGGCACCCAGATAGCAGATACTAAAGTGGCCAACTACAAGGGGATTACACTGGTTAACTAGCATCACATTCCGGAGCAAGAACCAAACCAGGAAGTAGCTAACAGTGGGTGTCTCCCACTAGGGGGTATCTCTCAACTGAGTAGTGTCAGTTTGGTGGCTATCATTCCTGATTACTACCAGTGGGTAGCTCGCCTAACTATAGCTGTACAGCAGTGCAACACTACCAGCAGTTATCGGAGGGTCTATATACCAGATAGTAAACTGTAAATGGATATTAGCAGTGGAATTAGGTTATAAATACGAGCCTGTAACGAAGAAGGTACTGCATTGAGCACCTAGAACTGGGTACCTACCTATGCGTACCTTTGTGGGTACCTACCTATGCGTACATTTCTGGGTACGTACCTATGCGTACCTTTGTGGGCACCTACCTATGCGTACCTTTGTGGGTACCTACCCATGCGTACCTTTGTGGGTACGTACCTATGCGTACATTTGTGGGTACCTACCTATGCGTACCTTTGTGGGTACTTACCTATGCGTACCTTTGTGGGTACCTACCTTTGCGTACCTCTGTGGGCACCTACCTATGCGTACCTTTGTGGGCACTTACCTGTGCGTACCTTTGTGGGTACCTACCTATGCGTACCTTTGTGGGCACCTACCTATGCGTACCTTTGTGGGTGCCTACCTCTGCGTACCTTTGTGGGCACCTACCAAGAGTACCTTTGTGGGCACCTACCTATGCGTACCTTTGTGGGTACGTACCTATGCGTACCTTTGTGGGCACCTACCTATGCGTACCTTTGTGGGCACCTACCTATGCGTACCTTTGTGGGTACGTACCTATGCGTACCTTTGTGGGTACGTACCTATGCGTACCTTTGTGGGTACGTACCTATGCGTACCTTTGTGGGTACGTACCTATGCGTACCTTTGTGGGCACCTACCTTTGCGTACCTTTGTGGGTACGTACCTATGCGTACCTTTGTGGGCACCTACCTATGCGTACCTTTGTGGGCACCTACCAAGAGTACCTTTGTGGGTACCTACCTATGCGTACCTTTTTGTCTTAATTCCTTCTAAATGAATAAACAAAATGTGTTTTAGATGCCATTAAAGTGTTTTTTTTTTTTTGGCCAACAACCACTTTCCTTGTGCATAATGAAAGTGAAACTATTAAATTGCCACCAGCTCTGGGCCAGCGAATATCAAACTCAAAATGTTGACCCATAAGTGGCGTTAATGTCAAACTCAAAAGCCAAAAAGCTCATTAGCACTATAAACAGTTATTTATACATTTTTTTGTTGTTGTAGTTTTTGCAGAACGTAACTAAAACTAAAACGTAAACTGAGAGAGCTATTACCCTAACTCTAAGCAAACTGCTTGATGCTGCTAGCGGATGGGGTAGGGTGTGTGTTTGTGTGTGTGTTTGTGTGTGTGTTTGTGTGTGTTTTGGGGGTGTTGGGTGTTTTCGTACACACGCATTTGCCACACGAGCATAATTTGTTGTAATTAACATAACGAGCCAGCCCAAGCAATAATGGGCTAAAATTTACCCACCCCTCCACCCACACACACACACACACACCCACACACGCACCCACACAGGCACCCACACACACACACGCACACACATCTATACATACACAATTAAACGCCCACATCAGAAGACAGAATTTGCGATTTCTGCTGTTCAGCTTGACTTGGGATTGGGATTGTTGGGGCATGGGGCATGGTGCATGTTGAATAACTGGGTCCAAGTTGCCCGCATTTGCGTATAATTAATTTGTTTTTTTTTTGGCCTACCCTACATACCTGAATTGTGTAACCAACCCCCCACCCCACCCCTCACCGCCTGCTCTGCACGCATTCAACATTCAACATTAAACATTTTGTGGCATTTATGCAAATGGCTTTATGAGCGGCAACATTGAAATCCTGAGCATAGCAGAAATTTTCTAGTTATTCGATTTTGTTAAACAAAACGAACTGACATCAATTAGATTGCCTCGTCCAGGGTATCTGCTGGTCGAGCAGTCTCGACCATCTTAATATTTTCTTAATTCGAAACTTCACTTGTGAACTGATTATATATACAATTCTCTAACTGTACCTGTGTCTCTCTGTTGCAGCAACAAGTTGTCGAACTATCTGGATATGTTATCATTCTCGTTGAGAATGCGGAGGGTAAAATTAAATTATACGGCTCACCGTCCGATCGCGATAATCTGGAAGTGGGCGATGAGATACTCGAGGTCAATGGCCTCAGTCTGGACAATATATCAAGGGGCGAGGCCATTCGGCACATACACGACGTAAGTAATCACTGTAAATCGAACTGATTAATAAACTGTTCTGACTTCCTGTATTTTCGTCTTCGCATTTGCAGTGCATCAAATCATGCACAATTTGCTTACGTGTACGCAAGAAGAATGATTCCCGATTGGGTAAGCTATACATATACATATATACATACATATACATATATCTATTTATTTATAATGCCTTTTATTATTACCTCAATATTGTTTGAGAGAGTATTATCTGAAATTAAAAAAATGAATCTTCATTTAGTTTCTCGATACACAAAGCACATTGCCCAAATATCGATAAATATCGGTATCGTAGCTTAGAATATCTAGGTACACCAAATTTGAATGCCAGGCATCGCAGTAGAAGACTCATTCTTATCTATGTATGGAAAATGGTAGAGGATATCTCTCAGTCGGGCAGTCTCTTATCAAATTCGAGGGCACTCACACAAGTGACAAACAAACTGTTTTTTAATTAACATGCCTTCAGAGCAATGCTTTTCAAAATGCGCTCGCAGCTGTTTTGTTAACTGTTTGCATTCGTTAACCAACTGCGGTGACTGCTCAACTGCACCTTTCTAGTCAAACCAACTCATTTCGCTCTCCCTCTCTCTCTCTCTGCTTCTCTCTCTCATTCTCCGCTTGTTTATCTTGCGCTCACACTCTACTACTATTATGCTTTGCGCTGGCTTGAGCATCTCGCGCAGCTTTTTTTCTTTCTGTTTCGACGCTTTTGTTTTTACAATTTGCTTTGTGGTCAGCGGCTCCAAACGTTTTACGTTTACGCTCTGTCGCTCGCTCTCTCTCTCTCTCTCTCTGTCGCTGCTCTGCGCACGATTTTTTTGGGGGCTAGCTGCGGCTTTGCAACTAATCACATCAGTTGTGCGGCAACTGTCGCCGTTTGTCGTTGCGTCCACGCCACAGTGTGCTGCTCATTCCCGTTGCGAATTGCATTCTGTTTCGTCGCGTTTCGCGTCGTGTCGTGTTGTGTGTAGTGCCGGCTTCCGCATCGCCCCCTTTGCCACGTCCCACGGTCCACGGTCCGCGGTCCCATATTGTACGTTGAGAGTGCGCGCGCGCGCGCATATTGGCTTTTTAGGGCAATTGCGACTGCGACTGCGCCAGCGTTTCATTGCCATCGCGTTTCGTTTTGGAGCGCATTTTTGATTTTTTTTTGTGGTGTTTTTTTTTTGTTTTAATATTTTGTTGTTGGTGTATCTAATTTGATTTGTGTACACACATTCACACACACACACCCACATACATATATATTTAGATATATGCAGCAGCAGCAGCAGCAGCCACGGCGACAGCGACAGCGACGCGTCTAAAGTAAGTGTGCACAAATGCTTGTCAAACTGTCTAAACTTGCTCTTTACACGTTTTGTACGTGTTTGTGCCTGTCTGCCCCTCTCCCCTCTCAGCATGTCTCTCTGTCTGGCTATCTGTCCCAGCTGCCAGCTGAGCTGAGCCGAGCTATGTATGCACGAGCCATGAATCAGCAGCGACAGAGACGGCAACAGAGACGGCGGCGTCAGCGTTGCGTTTTTGTTTTATGACTGCTTTTTGTGTGTTAAATATTTTTGTTGTTGCTGTTATTGTTGTTGTTGTTGTTGCTTTGTTTTGGGGCGAAGGGCATTTATGCAATACACGCAGCAGCGCTGAGATACATTTGTAGGACAGCAACAGCAACAGCAACAATAAAAACAACATTTTTTCGTTTTCTGCTTTGTTTTGTTTTTGTTTATTTTTTATTTTTCTTTTTACCGGCAATGTTGACGTTTTTTCCACTTGAAATTCAGTTGAAAACTTGAAAAGTTTTCCCTGCAATAAAGAAATATGCACTTGCACATGTGAGTGCGTGTGCGTGTGTGTATGTGTGTGTGTTGATTCAGACTTTACACTTTGCTTATGAGCCATTAAAACAGCTGTCAATTTTCACATGTTTATACCCTGTACACAAAATAATTATGCAAAGGGTATAATGAATTTGTATATAAAACGAAGAAGGCAACAACATAAAAGTAAATATCTAAAAAATGTATATATAAATAAATATTGATATCGATACACACACATATTAAAAAGTAAAAGTTGTACTGGGTACAGGCAAAGCCGGATAATACCTGCCCGTAGTAGATACACACATATGTAAGTATGTATGCATGCAAATAGTACTCACACTATTGGAATGCAATACAAAAAGAGCAGCGGAAGCAAACCTAACTAAACAATGCTCTCAAACTAACAAAGCTCGACTCTCTTCACTCCTCTCTCAACAATGTAATTTGCTCTCTCACTCTCTCCGGATTGGGAGAGGGAGTTAGAGAGACTGAGCGAGCTGGAAAGAATTCTTGTTGTTGATTTGACACCTCTGCCAGTGATCGCTGCCGTTCACATTTCACATAGAAAACGGCACCAAAACAGCGACAAATTAAAGCTGGAATGGAATGGGAAGTGGGCAGTTAGTTGACTGTGGTAAGTGGTAAGTGGGATGTGGAAAGTGGGCAGTGTTGGGTGTGGGAGTTGAGTGCGCTGCCAAAGAGAGTTAACCAACTGGAAACTGCTGCCACTGAAAGATGAATATAAGCAGATGAAAAGACAAAAAGATTGTCGCAAAATGGGAAATACCTTCAAACATTGCAGGAATTGCAGGAAAAGCTGCTTACAGTTTAAGTGACCTATAGTGCTGCTCAAACTGTATGTGTAACGGCAACTCCAAAAACTTGAAAACGAAACAAGTTTTACTTGTGTGTGTGTGTGTGTGTGTGTGTGTATGTGTGGAAAACCAAAAACCGCAACAAGACCAAAATGCGAAACAAATCCCAAAAGAGCTAAAATGAAAAAAAAACCACATGAACTAACACAAGCGACACAATGCTTGTCCAACTGCAATTGCCAGATTCCGAAGGGGCGTTGTTTATTTTGTTTACTTATATTATTTGTCGTTGATAAAGTAACCAAATGGAGGCGTAAACATTATGTATAGAGTTACATAACACAAGATTTTTGGCACTGAATAATCAGTTGCAATGCAGCTCGATTTACACTGGCCGAAAAGCAAGTGTCCGATGCTCAATATACACAAAAAAAAAAAAATGTCTACAAAGTTTACGATTTTTGCAAATGCATTTAACCGTTTTGCTCTTTGCTCAACTAACTGAAACCGAATGCGATTTCGATTTTTATGGCAGACTTCGTAAGAATAGCAATGCCATATGCAGCATGTGGCACGAAAGCTGACCCTTCGTTTGAAGATTTACTTTTTACTACTTGTTTGCTTATTCTTCTTCTCCTTTTTTTTTTTAATTTGTTTGCTTGACCGTAGTACATTTTTTGGTTAAACTATGTTCGCTATTCGAGGAATGAGTAAAGTTTCTGCCACAGACTAAATTCCAGCAAAGTTAGTTGCAGCATTTCCCCGACTTGCTTAGGAAAACTTTTTTTTTTCATTATAAATTGTTAGCTTTAAATGTTTCACAACTAAAATGAATGAAATTTGCCATAATTGCCATATCTATGGTTTAATGATTGATTGACTGTCTGATTGATTGATTGATAAGCAATTATTATCAATGGCAGTAGGGTAATGAACACATCTGAGAATTTCATTCTTCTTATGGATGTCCAGAAATATCGAAATTAAATCGAGCCACAAACGAAGTCTTATTTACTGGGTGTTTTTGAGGAAGTCTCTCCAGCGAAACTCTTTTTCCAACTTATCTTTACTTTTCCCGTTTATAGATAGATATAGATTCCATAAACTCTTCGTAATTGAAGCCGAAATCAATTATATTACGCCGATTTTGTGGAATCCTTTTGAATTGTCATTTGCTCATTCCTTTTTTTGGTAGCTTTTTGGGAGCATCGTTTCTAATCTGTCCACTCTGATTCTTCTTCTTCTTCTTCTTTTCCTTCTGCTTTGCTTCAGCTCATCTCTCAGCTCTCTTTTCACATCTTCTTCTTCGGCTGCGGCTTCATCAGCATTGCTGCTTTTGAATGGAACATTAAGCCACATCAACATTGTCGCATTATCTTTTTGTTTCTTCTTTCTTTTGTTATGCATCTCTATTTACTCTCTACTGCTTCGCACCCCCCAGCCCCCCCGCCCCACCCCCTACCTCTCAACTAACTCCAAATCGAAGGAAATTTTCTCTTTTTTGGGTCAGCAAAATGGGCGCAAGAATTTCTAGTTTATTTAAAGAAAAAAAGAAGTTGTTACTCATTACTTGTCTTGTCTGCTCACACACACACACACACATGCATACACACGCACACACACACACACACACATGCATACACACATGTAAAGAGACAAACGTTAGCATTCCAAAGTTGCTGTCGTTGCTGCTGCTGTTATATTAAGCGAAATCAATAGAGCGACCAAGATGTTGAGAGCATCCAACAGATGGGCAACAGAGAGGCAGACAGACAGAGAGAGAGAGAGACAGAGAGAGAGAGAGGCAGAGACGGAAAGGGAGAGAGGCAGAGGAGGGAGACTAAGAGATACAGCTTTGTCTATTGCCCACGGTCCATGCAGGTGTGTGAATGGGGTGGGGGAAAGGGAGAGGTAGAGTAAGAGGCAGGTTGGTGTGTAGGGGGGGGGGGGGGGTGCTTTTATTACTGGCTGCTGCTGCTGCTGATGTTGAGGCTTAGCTTAAAATCCGGTAAGGCAAGTTTCTTAACGTCGCTGCTCGCATTGCTGCCTTTGCTGCCCCGAGAGTGTTTCTTACGATTTACACGCGCTCGATGATGATGATGATGATGATGGCGGATACAATTGAGCGCTTACCACACACACACACACACACACAAAGACAGATAGAGAGAGAGATAGAGAGAGAGGCGGGGGGTATGTGTGGTTGGGCAGCCATGTGCTACGATGTGTAAAAGTCATTGCCTCAAAAGCGACCCAAAGTCTTTTGGCCATGGAATTGCATGCTGCACACACAAGATAGTTTTGTTCCTCTTTAGCGGGCGAGGGTGCTTGCGTGGGCTGAGGGGTGTGTGTGTGTGGGGGGGGGGGGGGGGATTGGGTGCGATTTAACTGACATTCAATAGCCTAAGCCACATCAAACTCTTACACCCGCCGCACCCCCCACAGCCTGCGTCTCTATCTGTTTGTTCTTCCATCTGCTGCAGCAGCTGATAAGCAGCTGTGAATTGTGTTTAAGTCTGTGTGTGAGTGTGTGTATGTGTGTGTGTGCGTGTGTGTGTGTGTGCTTTCATGGCTATATGAAGAGCCTCATTCAATTAATAGTTCAGTTAATATACGGAAATCAAATCGCCTGCAATCATTTCAATTATGGCTTTGTTTTCGACGAGTTCCATTCTTATCTATACTATTCTAACTGTTCTTCTTCTTACTATTCCTCTTAATATTCTTCTTCTTCTTACTATTCTTCTTCTTCTTACATACAACTAATTTTTATATCGATAATTCTTATTTATTCTCAAGCATTTGAGCTTTTGATACTCTGCTAGTCCTAGCCTGTTTATCAGCGTATCAGAGCTATATAGTCATTCGCTGGTTGGTTATGAAATCGATAACATTACAATCGATAAAACCTTTATAGTAGAAGATCCGTAGTTGTTCCTTGGTTTCAGCTTACAATTAACTGATTGCGCTTGGCAGAAATGTGAGTCCTCTTGCTCTTCTTCTTATTTAATTGATAAAGGCTTGGATGGGGTGGGGCTGGGGTAGGGGCTGACTGCAAGCGACGCGTCCAGTGCCCAGAACCCAAAAGGGCAACCTGAAACTTCGGGCAAATATTGAAACTGAAACTGAAACACAAACTGCACAAATCACTGAGTGGGTGAAGGGGGTGTGTGGGTGTGGGTGTGGGTGTGAGGAAGGGGTAGGGGTAGGGCTAGGGAAGAGGGGCGGTTCTTGGTGTGTGCACTGTAAATAAGGTGTAAATGGGCTGCCACAGTTGTAATTGAAAGACGAGACGAGACGAGACTCCACAGTAATGAGTGAAGAGCGGAGCGGAGCAGAGCAAAGCATGTGTGGGGCAATCAAGCTTGCAAATAAATAAACAAACGTGAGACAATGCACACCTGAGCAACAACAACAACAACATCAGCAGCAGCAACAACAACAACAGCAACAGCAGCAGCAGCAACAACAACGACTTCAAAGCAACACACAACTGCTGGCAGAGTGCAAAAAATAAAAGCTGATTGGGGGCACAGAGGGCGGTGGGGTAAGCGTTGTGGTAGAGCAAAAAAAAATATATATATATATACAAAAGTGTAAAAACTGTAAACAGAAAATGCCAGCAACGCTGATGACAATATTAAATTGAAAGTTGAAAGATCTGAAACCATTAAAAGCCAATGAAAATAGTATTGAAATTTCCACGCCTGACTGAATGTACACTGTGCAAAATTCAATTGACAAAGAAAACAGTAATATAACAGAATACAACATGAATATATATATATATATAAGGGAATGGGAATTTTAACAAGCAAATCGACGCATTTCCTCAAAAAAAAAAGAACAATTTTGGGCGACATGCACCAAAAAGTGGCAAAAGAAGAAGAAATCGCCAAAAATGTTGAAGTTGTTGTTGTTCTGAAACTGAATGATGAAAATTGCGCCGCTGCTGCAAAAACATGGCTTATAACCAAGCAACTGCAGTGAACTGCAAAGGGTAAACACCCACGTACACACACACACACACACACACACAGCTCTCAATTTACACTGCACACACCCCGCACACCCCACACACCCCGCACAACCCTCCCTTTGTTTGTAAACATCTCTGCACATATAATAGAGCCATTTTAAACAGCGTGCGTCCATCAGGTAATCAGCTGACTTGCCTGCCAGCCTCGTGTCTCATGTATCATACTCCCCCCCCCCCCAGCCCCCCCAGCCACGCCCCACTCACTGTGAATGGCAATGCCAACAATTAAACAATTTCTTGTTTACGTTGTGTGCTGCTGCCTGATAAGCGACTGATAAGAGCGACACTCGACTGCAGTGCTTCAACAGGCGTATGCGTAATATTTATGCATGCTGACACACATACACACACATACAAATGGAAATGGAAAGTTGGCTAATGAAATCAAATCAAATCCAGTTGACACATTTTCTGCCTTTATGCATTTCAGTTTGTGTTTACGTTAGTTACTCAATTAGCCAAATCGAATTGCACAAATCGAACGAAATTGGACAAAAAATATATATTCACTGATGATGACTAATAAAATACGACTTGACTTGATGATAGTACATATAGCATATCGATCATTGCGATCATTTCGATAGTCGATTAAATATATTATCGAACTTAGTTTCATGCTCAGAGTTATAGAAAATTATCTACAGCTCCATCTCAAATTCTGGCTAGATTTCAATTGCATTCAAGTCTATCGATAAATATCGACAAATCGAATTTAAGGATATATTTCGTATGAAAAATGATACTACAGTTTCGAGTAATATCTATGGCACGCTAATAAAATATGACTTGACTTGATGATAGCACATATAGCCAATCGATCATTGCGATCATTTCGATAGTCGATTAAATATATTATCGAACTTAGTTTCATGCTCAGAGTTATAGCAAATTATGTACAGCTCCACCTCAATTTCTGGCTAGATTTCAATTGCATTCAAGACTATCGATAAATATCGACAAATCGAATCACAAAATCAGATCCAAATCACTGATTGAGAGTTTATATGTACTCAACGGGGGCAAGCATAAACGTTTTGCTCGCCATTTCTTCTAAGCCAGTTGAGTTGTCTTAAATGCCAGTTTATATATCTTGCCAGAGATAAAACGCAAGAGAGAGACAGAGAGAGAGAGAGAGAGAGAGAGAGAGCGGGGTGAGGGGCTTATTTGTTTGATTTCTCTTATCTATGCGCATACCGTAAAAACAAATAAATCTGTCACATAAAAAAGAAAAGAGAAAAAAACAAAAAAAAAAAAAGTTTTCCATTCGAATTGCCGACGATTTAATACACTTGCAGAAAATGTGAAGACGTGTAAGCCAAGAGATAATAATAATAAATAATAATAATATTAATAATATTAATATTATTATTAATTATTCATTATTATTAATTATGCATTATTCATTATTATATAATGATAGAAACACTTGCAGCTGCTTGGGTTTTGCCTCAAGAATATTCGCTTTCTGGCTGCAAAGGCGTTTGCGGCAAGAGTTCGTGGCAAAATTATGATGCCCGCGGCAAACGTATCAAAAGACGAGCATTTAATGTGGATTACGTGAGACATTAAACGAGACACACACACACACACACACACCACGCGACTTTCTTATGGCCAATTTGCATGTCACTTTCCATTTTAGCCATTTGATAAAATGCAGAAATCGAGGCAAACTTATTAATATGTGTGGCATAGTGTACACATGCTGATTAAATGTTTACACAACTCTTACATAATCGATGCGGAATTGACTGAATTGCCACAGAACAGCTACTTCTTCTACACACACACACACAAACACACACACACACACATACATACATACATATATATTCCCATAGTGGTTTTTTTTGGGTTGTAGAGAGGGCAACCTCCTCTGGCGGCTGCTAACTGCTGCAAAAGTTCATGGCCCCATAACGACGTTGGTCATGTGCAGGGCCAAGCCTTCGCTCCATCCCCCACTCCCCCCCTCCCCGTCCCGCTTCCCATGCGTCCAGCCCCTCCCAGCTCCCAGTTCTCCCAGTCTAGCAGCAGCAGCAGCAGCAGCAGCCTCGGAAATGCGATACATCATTTTGCGGTTACATAACCCGCGCACATGCTACTTAGATAAAATAAAGGAGAAAAAAGCAAAAAGAAGAATAAATAAAAAGAAAAGAAAAAAAAAACTAAAAAGAAAACAAAGCGAAACAAACAGAAAGAAGAAGAGAAAAATGGAAGAGCGGCAGATAAAGCAGCGAGTATAAAAACGAAATCTTGTGCACCAAACGAGTTTCACAAACAGCAACAAAAGCGATGCTGAAAAATGGCTAACAAACAGCAACAACAACAACAACAACAGCAACAACAACAGCAGCAACAACAACAACAACAACAACAACAGCAACAACAACAACAACAGCAGCAGAAAGAACAACGAAAAAAACAGCAGAACAGAAGCGGCTATAAAGCTGGGAATGGAATGTTAAAATAGTAATAGCACACTCACACACACAGACACATACACACACAGACACATACACACACAGACACATACACACACACACACAGACACAGACACATATATATGCAGCTAGCTAAGTTTAATTTGTTTTTGTTCTTTTTTTTGTTTGTTTAAAATTTTTGTGTGTGTTTTTCTTGCAGGTGTTTTTTTTTTCTTTGTTGAATGTGGCACAAGTTAATCGTTTATCGATAGCCTAATTATATATGATGATTATATATGTCTCTGATCACTTTCAGTACGTTTTGTACTGGAGTCCAAAATTTTTGGCTATTTTTTGGCTGTTTTTTATTAATAACTGTAAGAAGTATGTTAGAGGCAGAAGGAGAGGCATTGCCAAGCCCATAAGTTATATATATATACATTCTCGATCAGCATCAATAAGCGCATTAATAAACTTCAAGTTTGGCATAGATATTCTCGTATAACAGCAACATCCAGATGAAGCTTATTGCATTTTATCGATAATTTTCGATAAACATTGCAGCCATTCATACATTCCGGTTTTAAGCAATTTAAAATGTCAAATACATATATGTATATTGTGTACATCTGAATAATCTGAACATGCTTGTCGCACTTAAACAATAGAACACTAACAACAACAACAACAACAACAACAACAACCACAACAACAACAATGGCAGACTTAACGCTGAACTGAACACGCCAAATAATTAAACGAGATGAATGCATCCAAACTTAAAGATCGCCAGTTGCAGTTGGGAATTTCGAATCGAGCTGATCAAAACAAGTGAGATCATTGCAGCTGGGCATAACCGACTGCTGGACACTCTGACACCAGTCTAATAGCAGTTGAGAACACTTTTGATTGATCACGATTCTGCCCATTTACATTTTACGATATTGGCATTCTCCATTTGCCACGCCCCGAAATTGTTGTAGCAGGCGGCCAGTAATCAACCTACCAAGTTTGCTAACGTTAACTGGACAATGTCGATTTGGTCAAATGCAAATTTTGTGACTCTATATTTCAAATTGATCGATGTGTATTTATCGATGTTATCGATACGAAAATATATATGCCAATTTTCAAGTATTTAGTCCACTTTTGGTATCAGAGTGTTAAAACAACAATTTGAGCCACTGTAAATACTGAAAATTCTTGGCTATATTCGTTTAATGACGTTAATTATTTAATGGCCAACAAATGAAGTGAGAGAATTTGGCCCGATACACAAATTGTGCAAATATCACGTATGCGACGTGTGAGCCGAAAACGAGAAAAGTATCAAGAAGCACAACTAATTATATATATTAAATACACACACACGCACACACACACAACACACACAGACAAAATACACACACACACACAGACACACAGTAACACATACACAGCACATACACACACACACATACACAACACACAACACACACATACAGACAGACACACACAACACACACAACACACACAACACACACAACACACACAACACACACACACAACACACACACACAACACACACACAACACACACACACACACACACATTTGCACAGCACATGATTATTTAATGAAAGTTACGTTTTAATTGCAAGTGACAAATAATGATTAGGGCCAACAGCAAAGCTTATAATTGCTGTAAATACCAACAACAACAACAACAAAAAAGAGAATGTAATAAATAATAATAATAATCATAATAATAATAACCGTTATTGCGATGGAGATGGGGCAACAACAAAAGCGAACCAATTAGCAGCGAAACCAAATAATCAATCAACATTTTGCAACTTGCAACGTGGATAGTCCAAGTTGATCCAAAAATCCAAGTAATTGGAAAATATTGAATTTCGTGTGTGCCAAAAAATAAACCCGAGGAAAATTTGGCAACTTCATGGCTGTGGCTGCATCTGAATAATCACTAAAATCGATCCATCATTATCCTTATTAGTTCCTCTGCTGACTCAATTCCCCCCGTTTTGATTTTGGGTATTTCCCAAACAGTCGCCAGACATTAATCCAATTAAGAATCGAGCTTTTGGGCTGTCATAAACTGACTAGCAGATCAGATAATACACATATATAAAATGATTGCAGATATCAGACTATTGAAAATCGATTCGTTTTGGTGGGTTAGGAGAGAATATCAAATGGCATTTTAATGGGATTTCGCTTAAGGGGCCTATCAACCTGTACTCACCTGCACTCACCTGCACTCACCTGTACTCACCTGCACTCACCTGTACTCACCTGTACTCAAAGTGCCATTTTGAGTTGAAATTGTTGTCGTTGTTGGATGAACACCTCCTTTGCGATTGCTTTTGCAATTAGAGAGCACTTTGGTCTATTGTTTATCGATTGGTTGCAGCAATTAGAACGTTGTCATCTTGGGTTGCCCCAAGTGGCAAGTGGCAGAGAGAGAGAGAGAGAACAATAAAAAAAGAAGAAGCAGAAGACGACAACAACATTAAGTATTGCAGCTGACATCGATGCTGGCGATGATGATTATGCTAAAGCTGACTTCGTCCTATTCGTGTTGTGCATGAACAACTCAAGGATGGCCCATGAAAGGAGCCATCAGCTCCTCGGCGACATTAAATGCTAATTAAGCTCCATAATGTGTCACCAATGGCTGATGGACAGCGGATGACAACCACTGGACGCAGTTAATTAGTTTAAGTTGACACACTTTGCGCTAGCTGGATCAAACCAAGCCGCCTGAGACACAGCTACACTGGCAAAAATATACATGTATATATATATATATATTTAAGATTGCAACTGTTCAAATGTGCAATATAAGCAAGATATATATCCAAAATCTATCAGTTGAAATACAATTTAGGATTTTTCGAAATTTGTAAGAACTAAATTTGTATCACTCCATAAAATATATATGTATATTCCTGATCAGCTTCGTTTTTAACTATTATAAGCTTTTTTTCATTTGATTGATAACTTTTCCTTCTGTTCTGCTATGCTTATCGATAACTTTAAAACTTGATTTCGTCATATATAAAAATGGCTTTACTTCATTTTCTTCAGTTCTTCGATATACAAATATATTTTTTTCGGAACATAGCCTTCCCAGGCATTTCAGAAATTCGCCTTCTTATTCGGAAAGTGTATTTCCAAAAATCAGACTAAATTTTATTAAAATTTTCCGAATTTCCGATATATATATATATATATATATATATATATATATATATATATAAAATTTGGGCTTATTAAATTTAGGCAAGCTTTTTCAATTTTTAGAAGTTAGTTTCCAAATTTTTTTTAGAAATTACTGCATTTGCGGCTTTTAGGACGATTTTTTTGCTGAGTGTACGAAAGTGCATAAGAGCTGAGTTGCACTCGCGACTGACTAGCCACGTCAAAAGTAAGGGCGTGTCACACACACATATACACACACACATACATACACACACACATACATACACTCATACATACACTCGCACACACACACACACACACAAATAAGATTAAATGTCAGCTGGCGTTGGTGTTGGTGCTGCAGCGTTGCTTGGATATGAAGGTTCAACGACATATGACGACGACGCTGAAAACGCAATGGCGCCTAATTGGATTTGCAACGGGGCGTGTGGGCGTCGCGTCCACAATTTGTGGGTAGTGTTCGGGGGTATGTTGCGTCGGCCCCAATTTTCAGGGCGCAACTTGGGGCGCATTTCAGCTTGCTGCTTGCGCTGCCTGTGCGTCTCTGCTGACGGCCACTTTGGGGCTTAATCAACAGTCCCAAAACACAAAATCCGCTCGACTACGAGTTACCCATTGCCATAGCTGCGAAATGTTTGTTGTAGCAAGAGTATGCCCGACTTACAGTTACTCTTACAATGTTAATTCTTGATTTGACTTCAAACCTCGCAGCTTGGGCCATTTTCTTTAAAGCCACACAAAACGTACTTGAAACTAACCCATTTCCCTATTCTAATAATAAGACTATTGTTAGTAAGTAATATGATAATCCTCCTCACCCATTCAATACAGGGTATTCAAAATGAATGAAAATATGTTGAGGTCGGGCTAAGATGTCGACGCTGACAGTCAACAGCGAATTTCGAGCACAACTTTTCCATTTCCGCAACATATTTGACAAGTCCTACGACATTGCCAGAGCAGAGCTCTCTCTCTCTCTATATATATATATATATTTTATATATACTTTGTCTATTTATCTGTGTGCAAGCATTTCTTAATCAGCATTAATTTCATTTCAATTTCGTCTACACTGTGCAAAACAATAGTTGATTATTTATTCATTTCTTAACGACATAAACCAAATCTGTGTTATCGAATTGAATTGAAATAGTCACCGAATAAATCAGATCTTATTTTGCATGATAAACTGAATGCAAGAGGATACATTTGATTTATACATTTTGTTGGTCGTCTTATTCGATTTTCCAGCTTGTTAAGCCAAGAGTTACGCCATCAATATTTACCCAAGTATAATTGGGGCGGTTGGCTGGCAACGCCCACAATTTGACTATGCATATCCATTTCCACCCAATCAGTTGGCATGCAAAGCAAATGGATAATCATAAATGAGTATTTTGACTTTCCACATTCATTTCCATCTCTCTCTCTCTCTCTTTCTATGTCTCTATCTCTCTCTGTATATACCTCACTTCGATGCATTGACCGCCTACTTATATAGAGACTACATAAAACATAAAAAATTAATAACATTTTCAGCCTCCAGATTTGTTTATAACTAATAAAATCGATTTGGCTTCAATTCGACAACTTTTTAGAACTTAGCTAGTGGGATTTGGGAGCTTTCCTTAAGTTATCCTATAAGTATCCCATAACGCCCTACTTACTGCTTCAAAGGCTTGAAAGCGACTGCCTTTAATCGAATTTCGCAACCAAACTAGCCATAAAAAGGAAAACAAAAACCCCAAAAATCTTGGAAAAAAAACTAACGCAATTTGTATTCCAATGCATTATAACAGAGTAAGAAGAAGATGCACCGTTATAAAATGCATAAACAAGGTCCCGTTAGGCTTGGTCCAGTTTTGAACAGTTTTGCCTTCAATCGAACTGCGCAGCGTGTATTCCAATGCATGATAACAGAGTAAGAAGAAGATGCACCGTTATAAAATGCATAAACAAGGTCCCGTTAGGCTTGGTACAGTTTTGAACAGTTTTGCCTTCAATCGAACTGCGCAGCGTGTATTCCAATGCATGATAACAGAGTAAGAAGAAGATGCACCGTTATAAAATGCGTAAACAAGGTCCCGTTAGGCTTGGTACAGTTTTGAACAGTTTTGCCTTCAATCGAACTGCGCAGCGTGTAAATATATATATATATATATGTGGGTGTGTGTGTGTATGTACGTATGAGTCGTCGATTCTTTGGAGAGTGTGTGTATATATGTATATATATTCATATATATATATATATATATATATTGCTTTTGTTGCTTTGTTCGATGTGTTCGATACACACACACTGATTGTGCGCCAATCGGAAATGCCTTATTAATGAATATGTACACTCAGCACTCGCCCAGTACTCACACCCATTGTGTTGCAGTGTGAGTCACATTCATACGTAAATTTCTCACATATATTCGCTGTGTTCAGTTCGAATTGTTAACTTCATTTGCAGCATTTGAAAATTCTAGCAAATCTGTTTAGTTTCCGCTCTTCCAAGAAACCTAATTGCTGCACAGGTTGAGGGCTGATGCACTCAGAAAAAAAATATCCAACTGAATTTTTGCATATTACTATATATATATATAATATATATGTCTCGCAAATGCTAAGCAAATTAAGTTACGTTTATTATGATAAGTTACAGGGTATGTCCTAGTCGTGCACTCTCGACTAGAGCACTCCTAGCCATTTATGGTTGCTGCTCTTGCGGTTGTCGGTTGTCGGTTGTCGGTTGGCTGACAACGCCAGTCAACTGCCATAAATCATTTTTCACTCGCTCATTCCGTCTCTCTCTCTCTCTCCCTCCCTCTCTCTCTCTTTCTATATTTCGCTGTGCGTGTGGGCAGCGTGGGATATTGGCAACTCGGTGCAGGACGCGTTTGTCATTGCCGTGGAGGAGCACGCAAGGGAGCGTTTGCAACGATTGGCGGCCTTGAATCGCGTTACGCCCGTGGACATAACACAGCTGTCCAGAAAGGTAAGTTTCCCAACCAAATAACGAATTTAGTCGAAATAACCGATCCCAAAAAGTTGCATTCCCAAAAAATCAATACCTGAGCCTGAGGCTGAGCCTGAGCCTGAGCCTGAGCCTGAGCCTCAGTTGCACAGCCCATAACCCCACCCACTTTGCATTCGCAGCTGATTTTTTCTTCAATCCTCAACTTGTGGATTGTAGTTTGAAAATAAAATAAACAAATCCATTTCAATTCATATACTTTAAGTTGTTAATTCACAAAAGTTATTTTCAATTTATATATACATATATATATATATATAATATATTTTTACAGTTATTTTTAGAACTAAGTTCAAAAGGCAATATTTGTTTTGGTTTTTCTTCTTCTGGTTGAAATATTTATTCTTTGCTTCAGATTTTCTTCATATATATATTTATCGGCACTTAACGCTTTTGTAGCAAGGACAGCATTTGAGGCAGTTGTTTAACAGTTATAATTAAAAGATACAATATCTGCTAGCGGCATTGTTGATGTACGCATCAAGAGTGCTTTGGGTCAAAAGTATTCACCAGCTAAGTTGTGGCACATACATACAATTGAATCCCTTTCTAGGCGGATAGTTTTGATCGCATCATTTTGTTGCTTTGTTTCTGTTTCCCTAATTGCCACACATAACAGTTGATTGAATACCGTTTTAATTTCAATCCAAAATTACCAATCATTGGGATCGATCAATTTCAGACCACGCTAGTGAAAGTTGCATGAGGCAAACTAGTTCGCGTAGAAACACAGAGACACACACACGCACACACAGATGGACAAATAGATGTTGAATATGCCACATACACTTCGAGAAATGCATGTCTATATATATATATAGATTTACTGATCGCTTGATCAACATTCTGACAGAATTACATTGGATTCGTGAAATGTTGAGAATGTGAATGTATGAAATGTTGCACATAGCTAAGTCAAGAGGAACCAACTTTTGGGTGTATGATCAACTCAAGGCATTATATTATAATACTGGAAGAGGTTTTGGTCCATTTCATGGAAACCAGACACCAAAGCTTGTAGAGAATATTTGGAAAAGCCGCGCTCATCAAGATAAAAAGTATCTTTGAGATGGAAGAAGAAAAGTGTCTTGAGCGGAGTCGAGAGTTCAAGTTTTGAATATAGCTGCTCGTATACCATAAGCAAATCCAGTTTCCTTTATGATTTTTATCGATAACTTATCGATAAGGACACAATTGCAATAAGAAACACAAATTTTGTTAACTAAAACTGAAATATTGAAAAACAAAAATATTTTTTTTATATTTGTATATGGTTATAAGGCAAAAATTGGAGGCGTCTGCCTAACAACAATATATAATTTATTTTACACGAATTTCGCTTCAACTTTTTGCTGTCCGCCTCGACTCACATTTGAGGGGGAAACATTTATGCGGACCCAACCAAAAACGCATAAAAGTAAAAAGTTGAATTTCCAATTAAATTTATGTTGCAACACACACACACTCGTGCACACACACACACTCGCACACACACACACACACACACATACAAATACTAGTTGTCAATATTTATGCCATGCAGTCAGCCCAGATGAAAGCAGCTTGAAAGCAGCCCCATTTAAGCCACGTCGCGACAGTGGACTGAACTCTTTGACCAACTTGCTGAAAGCATGTGGAAAAAGTCAGCAAATTAATTAAAAATTCAACAAACACGTAGAACAACAACAACAACAACAGCAGCAACAACAAGAGCAACAACAACAACAACAACAGCAACAACAACAATGGCAAAATTCAAACGGACAGCAAAATAGAAACTAAAAGTGAAACATTTGTTGCACAACTTTGCAAGCACAACGCACACAAAGTAGAAGATGGAAATATACACACACACACACACACACAACACACACGCACACACATGCTAAGGCACACATACACAAATTGACAGTAAACAAGAAGGAAATCAAAAACAAACACAAGCTTATGAAAAATAACAAGGATTACTTGAGTCGAGAGACTGCTTGACTTGACTGCCACACTGCCACACTGACACATCCCGCAGCCAGTTCAACTTCAATCGATATATGTACATATATATATCAATTTGTGCGCAATCAAAACAAAAAGTTTTCCTCGATTATTGTTATAGAAATCAAATTTGATCATTTCATATTTTGATATTACGATTCCTTTAAGTTTTGTCGAGAATATTTCACTTGTCTTCGAGCCCTTAATGTATATATATATATGTATTTGATCAGCATCATTGGTCGAGTCTGTCTCTCTGTCTTTTTCGCTCAAATTTTTGAAAAACTTGCCAGAATTGAGTAACTATCGAAGCCAAAGGAACAATTGGTCGAAAGATTAGTTCTTGGCTAAAAAACGTATTCGCGGCATACTGTCAAAGCAGTTATTAGCATCTTACTGCCATATCGTATAGCTGTCATGTGTGAATAATCGATAGATATGCTGTGTTGAGAAAACGATAATATCGATAGTGCAAATCGATAAAACGAACTTAACTTCTAAACGCTATAAGCTACGCTACAGTTCCTTTTGCCACCTATTATCGGCTGATAATAGAGTATTTCGCAATCGGTTATGCCCGGTTTCAGTTTCTCAGTTTGCCTTCTTTGAGGGGTTTTTTTTTTTCAACATCCTGCCGGAAACATTCAAGATTTCATATATGCCACTCGCAATAATATTATGAAAAGTTGTGTGTTTACACACTCATAAATCACAGTGAATGTCACGAATTTATTTATATATATATATATATATATATATATATATATCTTAATGAATAGTTTCCCTTTCGCAATCGCATTGCAATTGATTGAGCACTTGTTCGCTGCTCGACTATCAACTGCCAATCAACGACAATCGACGTGGCAAGTTGATGCCACATTTAACCAGTTAACCAGTTGCCGCTCATTACTCTGGCTAAGTCACAGTCGGATTGAATTTGATGTCTGGTCAACCGGTTATTGGTTAATCCGAATTATTGTATATTGTTATCAGCAGCCAGCTGAACAGGATGCCAGGAGTCCAGGATGCTCTCGCCGTACTTGGTTCCATCCTGTTGCTGGCTGCTCCTCGACCATCGACTGCTGACTCATCTTCACTGTCAATAATTCAAAAATATGCGCGACTAGCATATACCCTGCACTCAGCACATATAAATCGGAAAAAAGCGCTGATTTTTTCTTATCTTTTCGATATTTATCGGGTCTATCGCATTATCGCGTTATCGAATCGAGCTAAGTTGTAGTGAGTGCAAAGAATGATTTGAGTTTGGGTTCATTAGACTGGTTTGAGAGTGTGAACTTATATATATATATATATATGTCAGGAGATTGTGCAGGGGTGCTTTGCATTAGTTGTCATTTGAGTTTGTTATTGCTCATTTCTGAATTCAGTCGAAAATCGTATTGATATCGTGCTACTGCAACAAATTACGATCCCAGCAGCCATTTACTACTTTCTTGGCGTCAGCTGTTCTGTGGGTGACTGCCTGGATCACATCTGGAGCTAGTACCACTGCGCCAGTTACCAACTAGCTGCGACTGTATTCAATTACTTCAAAATCGTGCACATCGATCTGCTTTAGATAGTCTGCGATATTTTCGACTACATATATAAGATGCGCCAAGCAATACATTTGGCCATCGTGCTCAGCATGATGTATGTCGCCTTCGACTATCTAAGACTTGCACTCCATTACTCGCTGGTTTACGTTGGTGAGCATGGCGTATATTTGCTAATTAACATCTTACTATATTGTTGAGACGCTCGTCCACCTGTGTCAACAAAAGTGTTTGATACCCTGATGACTGTATCGAAGCGGTATATCGAAGCCGACATATTGTTGTGGAATGAACCGACAAACCGAATAATTTGTGTCATTTGCCTGGATCGCGACCGAAATATACTTCTACTGCCCTGCCGGCATCTCTGCCTGTGCAAGGAGTGCACCGAGCAGCTAGACCATCCCGAAGATGGACTCAAGTGTCCCGTTTGCCGGCAATCCGTGGACATAACGATGACTGTCTATATCTGATTTTTGTTATTGTTATTTTGTTCATGTTTGCTTATTTATATATATATATATATATATACACATTAAATGTGAGCTGACACACCAAACCGTACAGTTTTGCAGTCACTGCTTGGTATTGGGTGCGGTCTTTGCGCCAAAGTCAGACGTCGATTCAGCGACTGCCGCCCACGCACCCAGCCTGAGCGAGACAGGCAGAGAGTGAGAGAGAGATGGAAGGATGTGGGCACACCTACGCAAGGTTTAACAAAAGGTGTCTAAATGGTACAGTAAACACTCGCAGTTGAATGTTTGCCTTATGGACTGCTCCATTCCATGCCAAAGCAAATCGTTAATAAAACCAAAATGAATGCAAAATGTAATCATTTAGTAGTGTACAATCTGTATTATCGTCGTTCAATGTGCCGGCGTTCACTGTACCATATATTGTGTGTATATTAATAATGCAGATTTGATTAGGCGGGGGCCAAAGCCCGGCTCTGGGAATGGGCGTGTTTGCTGCGTGTTTGCTCTGGATTAATTTGGCTGGCTTCACGTAAATGAATTTTGATTGATTTGCATATATATGAAACAGCATTTTTTTGGAGTTTTCATTGAGGAAGAAGGATATACACATGTGTGTATGTGTGTGTGTGTGTGTGGGCAACAGTCAATGACAAAAATAACTTTTTCTTTTTCAAAAAAAACCCTTTTTCGTTATATTTGCAAATTTTGCTGGGCATATTTGAAAGTAGTCCAAGAATTTGGGGAAAACCAAGAGAGAGAACAAAATATATATAGTAAATTTGAGTTAAGTTCGAATTTTTGACTTGCTGGCAAGGGAATTGAATTATGATTTAAAATGCTCGAAATACACTTGAAAAATAAAATGGATTTTGTTTTCGTTTCGTTAAGATATGGTTTTTTTCGCTCAGTGCAATTGTTAAATTGATCGCAATCGATATCATGTGTGTGCATGCCAATCGATTGTTGTAGTGTCCAGTTAATAATTGTGCAAGTAATCGATAACATTGATTTATTTAGTATCGATAACAAATTGATCTAACGATAATTGATGAATCATTTGCAATATTTGATTTCCCCGCCCATCTTATATTTTCCTTTCATTCCACTCTCGTTCGTTCTTTCTCTCTCTCTCTATATATATATATCTGTCTGTCTCTCTCACTCTCTCTCATTCACCGTTGTCACGCGCGCTGTGGCAAGTGCAGCTGCAGCAATCGAAAAGCGGCACTATGCCCAGCCAGAAACAGGACCTGAGCTTCCTCAACGAATCGACGCCGATCTATGTGACGTCATTTAGCAGCAATCAAATCACCTGCAGCAGCGCGACAATGACAACAGCAACAGCTGGTGGCCCCATCAGCGCACCATCCCTGGCGCCAACAACGGCGACGACAACAATGTCAACACCATCGGCAGCACCGGCATCGGCGGCATTGGTTAGCGCCGCCGTTGCAGCTGCCACAGCGGCAGCAGCAGCAGCAGCGACAGCAACAGCAACAGCGAGCGCAACAGGCGATCGACCGAACAACAATAGCAGCAGCAACATCACCTCAACGGCTGCAACATCGGCAATTGTTGGCGCAACGGCAGCAGCAGCAGCAGCACTCAAACAGGGGCAGCCAGCAGCAGGCGCCAGCAGCAGCAGCAGCAGCAGCAACAAGACGAGCAGCGCAACTGGTCACATCTATCAGACGAGCCATGCCCAGCAGCAACAGTTGCAGCAGCTGCAGCAACAATTGGCAGCGGCTGCTGCCACCGGTAAACCGTTGCAGGCAAAATCATTGCTGGCGAGCAGTCTGCAACATTTGGCCGAGGAGGTGGACGACGATGATATGGATGATGATGATGATGATGTCGATGGTGCCAACTATTGTGGCATCACCTACATCAGTTACAACAACAAACACGCACAGCTGCCGACAACAACGCTGCCAGCAACAACAACATTGCCAGCGGCAGCAGCAACACTGGCAACAACAGCAGCAATACATCAGCAGCGACAATTGCAGTTGCAGCCGTCGTCGTTGGGCGGCGATGTTGTTACTGCTGCTGCTGCTGCTGTTGATGTTGGTGGTGGTGGTGCTGCTGCTGCTGGTGGTGTTGGTGGTGGTGCACATTTTGTTGATGCACAAACATCAACATCGCCGCTAGTATTGGAAACAACAGCTGTTGGCATTGGCAAGACGAGCATTGTGACAGCGGCAGATATTGCATTGCCGATGCGTTGCCACAGTGGAGCATCCGTACATGGAACGACAACGCCCAAAACCGAATACTCGACGGCCATTTCGAGTGGTCAGCTGCAACAGGCGTTTGCCGAGTTGCAACAGCAACAGCACCAGCTCCAGCACACCATTGGCGGCAGCAACAACAACAACAGCATCAACATCAACATCAACAGCAGCAGCAGCAGCAGCAATATTGGACAGCAACATTTACTTTTAAGCAGCAACAATAACAGCAATAATTGCAGCAGCAACATCATTGGGACGTCCGCTATGAAAAATTGTGATCTACTAATATCGAATAATTTGTATCCACCGAGACGAGAGGTGAGGTGGCAACAATTGTTGTCTATGTCGTTGTCGTTGTTGCAACATTGTCTGTTGCACGTTTTCGTTTCGTTTCGTTTTATTGCGTTTTCGGTCAGATTTTTGTGATTCTTCTGCTTGATTTGTTTTAAGTTCCATTGCAAGCCTGCAACCATTTGGCTAATAGACACTCACTCTCTCTTTCTCTCTCTCTCTCTCTCTCTCTCTCTCTCTCTCTCACTCGCACTCTATCTCTCTCGCAGTTACTAACTACGCTTAAGGATGACGTCATCGTGCACCAGTCTAGCGAAGGCCTTGGCCTTTCCCCATACAACACAACAGCAGCAGCAACAGCAATAGCAGCAACCGGCAGCAATAACATAACCACACAGCAACAGTTGCTCAGCGGCGCTGCCGTCTTTGAATTGCAACAACAACAACTTCAGCAGCAACAACAGCAACTGCAACAACAACACGATCAGCAACAAAATAGTCCCACAAGTAGCATATCAAAAGGAAGAACTGAACTTTTACTGGGCGATCAATCGCTGCGACAAGATCCAAGGTGAGTGCTCAGTACAAATTAACTGTAAATAAGTCAAGTTATACCAATTTCTTGCTATATTATACCATTAACCATCATACTTAGTTCTTAGTAAGATATTCATTTGAAATCGGTTTAGTTTAGATGTCGTCATTTTCTATATAAAGTATTAACAAAAAAAAAAACAGCCACAGTTGAGCAGGCACTGTGCCGGAGCTAACAATTAAAACAAATGAAAGGGAAAAAAGTGTTGCCGATGCAGCAGGCGTCGCTTTAAAATGCTAAATGCTCGTCCAGTGACTCTCGAACGTGCTGAATGCAAGTATATGTAGTGTGTGTGTGTGTGCAGTATGTGTATGCGTCTATGTGTGTGTGTGTGTGTATAAGTTATGTTTGTTTGCTTCTCTATTTGCCAAGCATTTATTACCGTTTCGCCAGCAGGGCAACCTTTTGCAATCCGCATTCGGCATTCGTCTTTGCCTTCTCGCTCTCGCGCATTCTGCGCCTTGGAATTACCAAAGAATAGCTCTCTCTCGCTCTCTCTCTCTCCTCTCGCTCTCTCTCTCTTTCTCTGTATGCGCGCGTGTGTGTGTGCTGTTTTTATGACTGCTTATTTATTTACTTGGATGGCTCGCTGGGTTTTCCAGCTGGCTGGCTTGTCCTCGTCTTCGTCCTCGTTCTCGACCTCGTTCTCGTCCTCGTTCTCTTTCTCATCCTCGTCCTGCTTGTCATACACTCATTCTGCATTCGCAGATATTTTTCACACATATATTTTTTTTTTATTATTATTATTATTCTGCTGTTCGCCGTGCTTTTCATCTGCAGGTATTTCGTTTGATTGTGTTTGTGTTGCTGTCTGTCTGATTTTTTTTGTTGTCCTTGTTGTTGTTGTTGACTCCACTGACTTTGGCTCAGTTGCGATTTTGCTGGCCATCCGCCCGCCCATCATCATCATCATCATCATCATCGACCATCACACAACCAGTTTTCTGCTCCCATCCCCCGTTTGGTGGCCGGCCAGTCGAGCAGGGAATCGGCACGCGCGCTCTCATTTTATACTCATTATTAATTAACGAGCTATTTTTCACACCCTGCGCCGCATATTTATACATTTTAAATCGATTTTCCTTGAAAGCGGCTTCGTTCACTTGTTGCTCAAGAAAATGGCGTTTAGCAAACCGAATTTCAGCTTAAGCCCCACGCTGCGTCTAAACTCATTCGGCCAACTTCAGCTTTCAAAATGTTGCCATTTGTGCATGTTGAGTTCCATCAGTGATATCAGCAGACTCAGATCTAGCATATAAATCTTTATCACATGCATAAAAGGTGTATAAGCCTCAGTTGGGATTATAAAGACATACTTTTGCAGAGCATTTGATAAGCATCCGTCAAATTGGGGATACAAGTTCTCGTACAAGTCTCGTACAAGTTATCGATAACTTTTCCCCCATTATCGAAATAAATCGTTTTACAGTTGCCTTAAAGAAATACAATTTGAAAGATATATCTTTTCAATCGAGAATATATGCATATATCATAACTGATCTGTTAAGATCTGGCAATTTTTCTTTTATTTTTGTCATTTTGGTGGTATTTGATGTTGATGAATATTTTTCTCAGTGTTTCAAATGTTTTATTATTTTTGTTGTTGTTGTTGTTGTTTTTTTTTCAAATTGAATGTGCCTCATTTTGCTGTTGGTATAAAAAACCTTACCTTTTTTTATTGGCAATGTTAATTATTAATTCACTTGTTGCACTTGTTGCACTCGGATTCGATTTGAATGTGTGAAGCGACCGAACAGGAAAAAAAACAGAAAGAAAAACTGCTGACTAATCAGTTGCAGACGACAGTGACACTGGAAATGGCCAAGATGACAAAAGAAACAGCAACAACAACAACAACAACAACAGCAACAATGATGTCTACGATGAAGACGCTGTCACTTGACTGCAACACGACGGCGCACTTTAATGTGCGGCATTATTTATGGCTATCACTGTAGTTGTTGCTGTTGTTGTTGTTGCTGCTGTTGTTGCTGTTGCTGCTGTTGTTGTTGCTGCTGTTGTTGTTGCTGCTGTTGTTGTTGCTGCTGTGCATTTGACAGGCTGCAAAATTATCATTCTATGATGGGTTCGGCTCGGTTCGAGTCGGCTTTCAGCTTGGCTCGGCATGGCTCGTCTCGTCTCGTCTCGTCTCGTCTCGACACGCAGCTCGCCTCGGCAAACAGCTTTTCTTGGATTGGCCTAGCTTGGCTGGGCTGGGCTGGGCCTGGCTTGGCATTGAAATCCGATGACAGCAGGCATCAATGCTGCTGACATTTGTCTCTGGCGAAGGGGAATGTCAAAAGCATTGGCTCTGTGTACTTGTTGCTTCACTTCAACTTGCAACGTAGGTGTGCATCACGTTAACCAAGGCAGTCAATGTGTTTAGTAAAGTTTAGTTCCACGAGCAGCTCCAGCTGCTTATGTGTCAAGCTTAAGCAGTGAATACCCACAATTTGTGGCCGTTCAGGCCGAGTATTCGAAAAGTATTCGTAAAGCTTGGCTAATTGTGAATGTGAATGAAATTTGATTTGCGAGATTTGAAATTGAATCATTTAGCGATCGACAGAGAAATTCGTGTCAAATTTGAGCAGAACTAATACCGTAATCTGTGAATAATTAATCACAATTTCTGGATTTCTCGATTAAGACAATTAATCAATTGAAGATTGCAACATCGCATGCGATGCTGTGGAAATATTGCGGCAAGCCGCTAAAAACAGCAGAAACGGAAATCGTGACCGTGGCACAACTGTATTTCGGAATTTTTCGCCAGGGGAATGGGCGGTGCAAGCGTGTGGCAGGCATGTGTTGTAGCAAACATATCTTTGACATGCCAGCCATGTAGCCAACATCGTGTTGATTGCAGTCCCGGCCCAAATGCAAGCCCAAAAACGAGCCCAAGCCCAAACCAAGACGCAGACCAAAAACCAAGTCAGCCTCGATGTCCGCTTGGCATTCGGAATGCGAGGCACGCGCAGGCGCAGCATTTTTGTGGCAAATGTTGAGGTAGGACCGTATTTCCAGGTGATTATGTCTATTGCTGCTGTTGGTGCTGCTGTTGGTGCTGCTGCTGCTGTTGGTGGTGCTGCTGCTGTTGGTGCTGCTGCTGCTGTTGGTGCTGCTAATGTGATGGCCAATTTCCCATGTAGCCATGGCAAATCAATTATGTTTACGAGTTTACCGCTGCTGCACATCTAATAAAAAAATAAAAAATAAAACAAAATTTTGAAGGGAAAAAGGAAAAGGAAATGGAAATGGAAAAAGAAACAAACATAAGCGAGAGCGCGCCTTGTAATTAAAACGTTAATTTCCTGTCGTGTTATAAGACGAATTCTCATGATGCCTACCAACAACAACAACAACAACAAACGCCCACGTTGCGGCAGAGTGAGCGAGAGCGGGAGGGAGAGGGAGCGGGAGCGAGAGCGGCAGAAGAAACGAACGCAGGCAGAACATAAAATAAAAAGAAGGCAAACAGAGCGCAGCCAAAGCAATGAGCGAAAGAGAGAGAGAGAAGAGGCAGAGAGGAGCAGAGAGCGAGAGCGAGAGCAAAGACTGTTGCAGTGCCTGGACTTTTTTTTTTTTTGTTTTTTTTTGCAAAGTTATGTGGAATATAAATGAAATAAAAAGCACAAAAAAGTCTTGTGAGAATATGCACGAAATGAAAACATATTTGTCTTACGGCACTGCAAGCGCAACTGTATATGTGTATGTATATATGTGTATATGTGTCTGTGTGTGTGTGTGCATTGCTACTTGGTAACTTGAGATAAATCCGTTATAACTCTTGGCAACTGGGCCGAAGCAGAAAATAAAAGCAAAGTCGACCCAAATGATGCCCGTGCAGGCCATATGGAAATACGCGTTATACGATACAAACACACACACACAGACACACACACAAACACACATATATATACACATTTATATGTCCACATGTACAAGCGTGCATTGTTGTTCTTGTTGTTGTCGTTGTTGATCATATCTTTTGAGGATGCTTTGCTGCTGAGAAAACAATAATAAAACAAAAAGGTAACACGCAACTGGCGACGTGTCTTTTGTTTTGTTTTCGCTTAACCTTAGCTTTGCCCTTGTCCTCTCCAGGTCCTCTACGCTAAGCTAACTGAGCACAGTGTGTCAAGGAAGTGTTTTGACACTTAAACCAACACCATCCACTTTCCACAGCAATCGCACAACAAAGCAAAACGAGCAAGCAAAGAGAAAAAGAACAGAGCCTGTGGGTAGATCTGCAACACTGTGTGGCAAGCAACGTTAGATCAGATTTAGTAGTAGAATTTAAATGTATATCTATGTGTTTTGTATGTGTGCACTCTGTTCACAATGCGTTAATTATTTTTGTTACCTGTGCGTCGCTCTTCTCTGCTTCTTCGCGCTCTCACTCTCTCTCTCTCTCGTGCTCTCTTTGACTGCGGCACAGGCGAACAACAACAACAAATGCACGCAAATAACTGCGTATGTATGCGTGTTGATTATTTTCCTTATGTGCGTGTGTGTGTGTGTATGTGTGTGTGTAGATGTATATGTTTTGGGTACCTTCGTTGCTGTGTCTCTTTGAGGCTGCGTCTGTTAATGCTGCCTTTGGAGCTGCGCGCGCCAATCAATGCCAGTTGTTGTTGTTGGTGTTTCCTTTTGGGCAACGGCCGCAGTCGCCGCAGCATACGTGCATACATAGCTGACTGTTGAGTCACGCACACACACACACACACACACACACAGACGGTACAAACACACCTTTTGTTCTTTTGTATGCTGCCAGGTATTAACAACAGGCTTAACTACATACATACAAACATAACAAAACTAACAAACATACACACACACACACATGATATGTTCATATGTATGTTTGTATTTATGAACATGTGTACCTGCCTTCGCTGCCGGCGTCAGCGTTAACGTTAACGTCGACGTCAACGTTCGTTCGCTCGACTGCGCTCACCTTACTTTAGAGCCGCTGCTGCTGTTTGTTCTGCTTCTGCTTCTGCTGCTGCTTCTTCTTCCACATCTGCTTCTGCTTGTTCTTCCCCATGTATTCTGCTTTTGTTGGAATTCCTATTCCTGTGCTGTGAAACAGCGCTTTAGCTTCGTTTGCTTCTCTTCTTCTCTCTGTTTTGTGCACTCTTCAAGCTACTACGCCTAGCGCAATTTGCCAAACCCATTGTTTGTCTGCCTCTTATGTATGTACACAGGTGTGTGTGTGTGTGTGTGTGTGCGTGTGTGTTTGCCTATTTATGTACATACATATGTGTATATCCTTTAATACAAAAACGAAAAAGAAAACAGAAAACTGAAAAGCAGAAAACTTGTTCGCTTTGAGTGGTTCGCTTGAGTGTGCTGCACTTGCGCTGCGCTGCCGACAGGTACGACAACAACAACAACAACAACTCTCTCTCGCTCTCGCTCTTGCTCTTGCTCTCTTAGGCGTCTCAGTTCTCTTGTGCAGCAAAATCGCTGCTGGCGACGCTTTTGAGCCAGCGTTTTTCGTTTCATGTTGGCGGCGCTCAGTTCGCAGGTTTTCAGTGTTTTCAGTCTATGGCTAACTTTGTGCGCAGAGACAGCTAAAACCGTTTATGTTGTCGCGTCTCGTGTAAGTTGAAAGCAACAACAGCAAATGTGTAACTGTAGGCACACCGGCAAAATGCACAACGACAAATTTTTAATAACAGTAATTTTTGTTTTGTTTTTTTTGTTTTGTTTTGACAATTGCAATTGCAACAGCAGCAGCAACATCATATGTTTACCGTTAACTGCTGATCGATTGGCAACAACAACAGCAATGTTGGCCAATGTGTGTGTGTGTGTGCGGCTAAGAACCTATTAAATGATAATTAAGATTCAAAATTCAAACAACAACAACAACAACAAAGCAAAACGTTTCTTCTCTCCTGCTCTCTCTCTCTCTCTCTCTCTCTCTGTCTTTCTCTTGCTATAGTCTGTGCAGTTGCATTGCCTTTTTTTACTAGTTGCATTCACTGCATGCAGCGTTGCCAGATCGGCATTGTTGTTGCTGTT
>JAWNLA010000108.1:14700000-14780000 GCA_035041605.1 Drosophila atroscutellata
TTGCCGCATGATCCGCATGTCCGCTCTCCGCCTGTTGCTGCTGCTGGTGGTGGTGCTCCTCTGCGTATGATTGAATGGCGGTCATTGGATACATGCTGGCAGCATAGTCAGCAACGCCCGTGTTTTGCGGCTTGAAGATGACCTTGGTGTGTGTGGGTCGCGGATTGTTTTCGGTTGTGGGCAGCTCATGCTCATGACCAGCTGACTCCGGCTCATGCTCTGGCACATAAATAGGTTGCTGCTGCCCCGCTGCCGATGGTCCGCTGGCGTATTGATGCTGCGGTCCCATTGCTATTAGATATAGCTGAGGCTGATAGCTTCTCTCGTATTGCGGCTGCTGCTGCTCGTGCTGCTCCGGCTCCTGCTGCTGCTGGGTGTAGTAAAACGCAGGCTGTTGCTGATGTTGATGCTGATGCTGATGCTGTTGCTCCTGTTGCTGCTGCTGATAGCCGGTGGGCACATAATATTCCTCTGAAGCGGGTTGCTCGTATTGCGGCTGCGACTGATGGCGACCCTTGTAGCCCTGGTAGACATCGTCAATGGGGGCATACTCGACGGGCTGCGGTGCTGCCGCCACCTGATGGGCAAAGCCCACATCCGGATGATAGTGGGCCGGCTGGTGTTGCTCTGCCGAGGCATACGACTGCGGTGGAGACAGCTCCGCGTGCTGATGTTGATCCTGATGCTTGCGCTGTTCCGCCTCCTGCAGCAGCTGAAGATATTGTGCTGCACGTATTTCCAGATACTGCTGCAGCAACGTTTGCAAGTGCGCAGCATACTTCGCCGGTCCCGGTATGCGAAGTATTATAACGGGCTCTTGATAGCCAGCAGCATCGACTCCCGGGCCGCTTGTCTGCTGATGCGAATGGGGTAAATCAATTTGCGGCTGCTCCGCGTGGAGTTGATGATGAGCATGTCGTGGGTCCTCCACTGCCGGCTGATGTGTTTCGTAGCTGGTTTGTGGCTTCAGCTCGTAGGAATAGGAAGGCTCAATGGTTACGCTGGTCACCTGCTGATGATGAATGGGGGCCTGTTGCTCCGACTGTGTCAGTCCCGGATGCTCATAATCCGCTTGCGAGTAGCCCGTGTATATATCGGGCGATTCCGTGGCGGGTATATCGTGCTGCGAGTACGGATAGAACATGAACTTAGGTGGTGTGTAGTCGTATCCTTGATGCGAGTAGCCATAGCTGTGGACAAACAGAAGATTATCATATTGAATTACTTGTGGCATGCAGGGTCAACCCAAAAGCCATTCATTAAATGTGAAGTTATCTGCAGTTATCGCCTTCATTGGAAGATCATTCGTTAACCAGTTCCCATTCACTATTATGGCAAAACGTCAATCATGTTGTCAAAATGTGATGTTAATCTCATTGCATTAATATGTATTTCACATTCTTCTATATTTTCATCAAAATGCATAACTTGTTTATTATTTTGTTGCATTTTACACCTCTCAAAGGATTATTAAAATTAAAGATTTGCCAAACTCGTTTTTAAAGACATCGAATAAAATAAGTGACGTAACTCGAGATACGGAAGATATGTCAATATCAGATTTATACTGATATAATACTTTTGACACTAAGTAACTTGGAAACTAGCATAGGTGAATTTCCGCAATCTTTGTTTTTGAATTGGTTTTAATCTTTACTTTGAATATATCTATTACTTGAGAGGAAGATAAACACAAAAATTACTAAACTCATTAGTTACGAAATTAAATGTTATTTGTGGATTACAACATTATAATTAATTTACAGAAATTGGTTAATAAGGGTTGTTTGGCGCGGATACCTGCGTAACCAACATATGTGTACAATATGCATAAGTATCTGCGAACTCTTAAAGTACACATTCATCAAATTTGATAAGAAACACTGATTTTGTTAACCAAAACGTATTTTCATCTTAAAGATACTACTATCAGACAGCCACAATGTATTTATAAGCTGGGTTGGTGAACACAATTTTGTTATGGCTTAGTTTTGTTTACCTTTTAATACCAGCTTCGGCAATAAATAATGAGATTCCTTACACACCTGATTAGAGTCAAAGATAAATTTAATGGATTTAACAGCATATTACAACTAGTTTCAGGACGTCTTCTAGTCGCACTCTCTCAACTAGAGCATTCATAATTGTTATTTAATTATTTAATTTTTAATTATTTAGCGCTTCTAAATTTTAAAATTGCGCAGGGAAACTGTTGATTTTTCGCGCTGAAATCAAAACACCATAAGGAACTGGTTTGAAGCACCACCAAAGAGCATTACCGGCTAACACCACACTACGTTAGAAAAGTCACTGACCCCAATTCGCCGTCGATGGTGCGTTTGTTGGTCTTTCCGTTGGCGTTGCTGCTGGTCGAATTATCACGCTCCACTTTGATTTTGATCTTGCTGCCGTGCAGCTTGAACTGTTTGTCGAGCTCTTTGATGAACTCCAGATCATCAGCGGGCAAATTGCCAAAGCTGGCCGCCAGCGATGGCGGCTTTGTTGTTGTCGTCTTGCTGGCAATCTTAACGCGCGGTTTGCTTGGCTTGGTTGTGGGTGGATGTCCGCTGGGCGAGGAGGACGAGCTCACTGTTGAGGTACCAGGCGTTTTTGTGGGTCGCTTCTTCAAAGTGGTCACCTTCTTGGGATAGCCACTGGCCGATGATTTTGTGGGCGACGTGGGCTGCCCCAAGGCGCTCACCAAGCACAGCGCCGCGCTCAGCGTGCACTGTAATGGATTAAAAAAAAAAACAGAAGGATGCAAAAAAAGGATGGTAAATATTGTAGAGACATAGCAAGCTGATCTGTGTAACAAGAGCCATAAATGTGTATAGACCTTTGTTTGCTGGCACCTTTGTCTCAAACTTTTGGCTCAAGGTGAGGCGCCGGCCAGACAATCGAATGCCGCTGCGATTGCGCCAAAAGCTCTATTGTTTTTTGTGGTCTGGGCTATCAAATGGTCTCGATACAAAAAGACAACCATCTAAAATCAATATACTCAAAACCATGCTTTCAGCACCCATAATAAAATCAGCTTACGATTGTAAAGCTCATTTCGACAAACTAACAGATACAATTACGAAATTTGACATTTCGTTTTAGCTGAGATTTTGATTGAAAACAGGAATTAATGAAGTGAACGCTTTTGATTGGGCAACTCAAGTTGACTGTGGTGGTGATAGTTCCTTGGAAATGGAGCAACACTTAATCAAGTTCGTGTTCTGGGTCTTTTGTTTTAAATATGTTTGTATGTTTGCCAATATTTTCAACTACAGAACGTATACTTTTTGAACAGTCCGACCGGCTTCATCAAATTGACAAACGTTCTTGGATTCTATAAGAGCTCGAAAATTACTTTATAATTCTTACAAATGCTACTTATTCGGTAAATATGGTATAATTGGTTTTACTTTTATTGCCTAATTGTAAGAAATTTTGAATTCACTTCTTTTCTACAGACAGCGAAGTGTGGTCATTTGTTTTAATATGATATGACAGTTGGAAAATGCTAATATTTTAAGGATTACCAGAAAGATGTATTCAATAAATCACAACTAACTAAAAATTAATTTAAATTATGTTTCTAGACATTTTATTTTTCTTCACTTTGCTGCTGTTTTGAATAAAATTACAAAACTTTGTACGAGGGGGCTGCGAGTAAAATATCTTACAGCCAGCCCACTGTAGTAGTTAAATTTTAATTGCTTTTTGTCATTCAATTACAGCGACGATAAATGCGAAACTGGGACAGTGTGTCAACTCGACTCAAGACTTCCAGATTTAAGATACATACATAATTTAATAGTGCGCTGTGCCTTGTTGCCAACATTTTACTGTTTTTTTTTCTTTTTCTTGCTGTTGGTTGTGGTGTGCTCATGTGTATGTGTGTGTATGTATGTGTGTATGGCTGCTACTTTAAGCAGGAAGACTATTTTGTAGACTTTCGTTTACTTGCTGTACGGGCGCACCTGCGACTCAGCAGCAGCAACACAAAACAAAAATGCTCAAAAAAACAGAAATAATTTCTGTCAAATGCTGGCATTGTGGTTGTGGCTAGAGGGGGCGTGTGATGCTGAGAAAGTCGACGGGTTTCGCTTACATGCGAATTTATGCGATCTTTGTTGATATGCGGTTAGCTGTTTTATATAATGCGTCCAGCACCAAGTTCCCCTCCACCCGCCAGTCAGCAATGGTAGCATTGACATATGTTTTGCCATAAAGCAAAATAATTATTTAATTGAATCATTGTTGTTGTTGTTGTTGTTGTAATTGCTGCCTTTCACTTTGCAGAATGTGCAAGTAACATTATCAAACAGCTCAGGCAGAACATTGTGAAGTGCCAACGCCTCCCCTCTAGCCCTCATCCACCCCTCTTGCCCTTCTCTTAGTGCTGCAATGCAATCTGAAAAGTGTGGCGAAAATTAAAAGCAAATTTCACACATAGAAGAAATTCATAGCAGCCACATTTTTGGAACAATTGTTGCATATTAAGCAACTGTGTGGGGCATGAGTCGTGATCGAAGGGGCACGACACGAGCACATCTCTAAACAGCGACCACAACAAACAGCAGCCGCGGCCAAAAACACAAGAAGAGGAAGAAATTATTGCCGCTGGCGCGACGCAACGCGTGCAAATTAGTTGTAACTACATCGTGTTAATGCTGTTTTGTCGCTTGCTGTTGTTTTACTCGATGATGCAACAAAAAACAAAATAAAAACCATAAAAAAAATAACAAAACCATAACAATAAAATGTAAATTAAACAACAATGAGAGCCAAGTGGATAAGCTATGCTTAGTCCTGCGCCTGCTCGCAAGCAACTATCCACCAAAAGCCGTATTAACTTTATATAATAGCACAACCACATGCAACAACCGGAGTGCAGCCGCACTACCGCAATCACAAACGAGTTCTCATTACAACAAGCGTCACGAAGCGTCGTCGCATTTGCGTAAATGAATGTTGTGGCCAAGTTTGTTAGGCAATCCATAAGCCACAGTTGGGAGATCTGCCTAATATATGTTGATAGCCAACATTTTGGCCCAATTAGCGGACAAATATGTGCATGCAACTGTCATCTTGCAGCTGGCAACTGGAAATGGAACAATCAGACGTCTTGCTTGTTGATTTTTGACGAGGCCAGAACCTCAGGCGTTTTACCTTACACAGATACACACATATACATACGCGCAAAGACAAGGGCAAGGGCGACGCATCTCGACTTGAGCTGAGCTCAGAGGTCAGCCAAGCGGTGATTTAAACGCTTTGTACCATTTGCGAGTTACACATATGTATGTTTGTTGCTTTTGCTGTTGCTTTAGTTGTCATCGTTTTGTTTGTTTACAGCTCGTTTACATTATATGCCACATTGGGGGGAATCATGCAAAATGGCCAGCTGAAAGTCGATTGTGGACATTGCTAAACAAATGGAAAACAACAAGTTGTGCAAATTGATGTTTATCCGGTATTAGCAGTTGATATGAAAGTTGAATGCCACAACTTATGGCATAGCTACCGTTCATATCATTGGACTATATAAAGGCCAATGTTCTGCAAGCTTACAAAAACAAAAACAAAAGAAAAAAATCATTCATCACAATCAGGATCAGTGAACTGCTGTCAAAGACCGGCTAAGAGTGTCGCACACAAGCGCAAACACACACATTTACACATATGCGAATGTGTGTGTATATGCAGCTATCAACTCCCACTGTGCACACTTTCCATGGCAGCCATTACGTGGCATAACACAGAAAAGTGAAACACATCTTGCAGCTGGCCAAGCGGGCTCAGTGGCTCAGCGGCTCAGCGGCTGCCATGCAAATTCATTGAACAGTCAACGGATGACGGCACAAGGAGTTGTGGTAGGAAGCGATTTGTGTGCTCGGCGACCAGCCACGCCTTCAACGCCACTTTCGAATCACACAAATTGCAAATGCGCAAATGCGCAAATGCGCAAAGCCACAATCAAAGTGCAGGCCACAAAATTGACACAAGAAAACTTCTAATTGGCCTTCCGGTATGACCAATTTGTAAATAAACTGTTGATGGGCCCAAATTGAGTCTGGGATTGGTTTTGAGCTGTCTATGGACGACACACCTTTAGTTGCTCTTCCGCATTGTGTCTGGGTTGTGGCTTCGATTATGCAAGTGCTGAATAGCTAAGCTTCCTGTTCGCACAAAAATACATACCAATATCAATGCTAATCTCATTGTTTCCAGAGATATTTAGCTCGTATTTGCTGCAGACGATGAATTCAGACAATGCACATTTAAATATTAATTTTCACACATGCAAATGCACTCGCTGAGAAGAGTCTGTATAAATCAGTACTTTTGTATCTGATAGATTGCAATTGAGTTGGTGCCTCACTTGCTTGGCGAATTAATTGCTTTTTCGCACAGTTACATTTGCTAAATGCCAGTCTACACAAGTGAGCACAATCAATGCACACTTTCAAACAAAAAATGAAAACAAAATAATTCAAAACCAAAAAAAAAAACATCCAACAAGATGCTGTCAATGGTGGGAAACTTGCTCGTTGCGTGCCAAACTCTCGGCATACGGTGCAGGCGTTCAAAAGTCGCGCGATTAACTGTGGCTGGCGCAGGCCGCGCGCTTGGTTTTTATGCCAAAGACGGAGCAGCAACAGTCACAACAACAACACCAACGGCAACAGCAACAGCAGCAGCGGCCACAGTCAGCAGCGTCTTCGTTGCAGCAAGTTCAAGTCAGTTGGCCAGTCAGTCAGCCAGCGGGAACGTGTGGAACGAGCAATGGACGAGTTCACCACCAATAATATAACACGAATGTGTGTGTAAGTTTGTGTGTGTGTCGGTGTGTGTGTGTGTGTGTCGGTGTATGTGTCTAGGTTTCCAGACGCTGCTGCAATAATAGCAATAACAAATGCAATGATTCCGTTAATTCAGATTCGTTTCAATGCTAGAATGCTACTTGTCTAATTTATACTTCTTACCAAGTTCTTTCATAACAAAGAGGTATACATACATATATGTACATGTATAATTTATATCTAAAAACTTGATCTGTAATTGAGCAATACGAGTTAGCAATAGATTAGACACTTCCAACAGAGTTCTGAAAAGAGGATTATGAACTACGAAATACTTTTGCATCTGGTATTTCATTGAAAGGAGAACTTGTAATTGGAAATTGAACCAATAGTTATCTGCTGACAGAGTTCTCTAATCTTAAGAAAAAAAATAATTTAGAGAAATGTAAATTAATTATTAATGTTAAAGATAATAAGAATATTGTACAGTTAATCAGATGGTAAACAATTGTTAGAGTGGATAAGAGATGCAGCAAATTAATTCAAATATTGAGAAACGATTTCTTTGGTAAAGTGAAGCTGATAATATTATATTATATGGATTTAAACAGTTTCAGTTTATGTTTTTCTGAAAATAAATCAACTGTTGACAAACAACAACAAAGTTTGTAATACAAAACAAATACAGCTTTTTTATTCAGCGACTGACCTTGCCTCCCATTGTTGTCTTTTCATTCCATCTGTTTGATTCCTTTCATCTTACGAAATGTTTTCTTTTAGAAAGAATTGAAAGAAAAATAAACTACTTTTTGTTAGCTCACTTCAAGTTCAAAGTCGTAAAGAAATAAAAAACTGGCGCAACGATTTGCGTGGTATACGAGAGTCACATTGAGACTCAAGCAACTCACTCTGGGAGACCTTTCATTTTAGATGAATACATTTTATGCTTATTATTATGACCATTACGGGCTCCGTGGCTTACACAAAGGCAAGCAGCCCAACGACAAAGCCTGAACCAATCGAAACGGAAATTTGCATATAAACAATTGCAGAGCCAACGCTCAGAGACCAGAGACAAGCGAGCTGCATGCATAGCGATCTTTGCAAGTGGCAATTAAATTGGCGCATTAAGAGCTGTGGGATTGGTTTTAAGATTTTTGAGATTTAGGTTTTGGGTCTCATGTTGGCGCCCGGGCTGGCGTGAAAAAGTGAAATGGCATAACAAAGACGGCAATCTGCAAACGCACAACGGTTTTGCCAGTTTTGTAATCCATTTTGGACAACATTCAGTACCAGCTCAAACATCGGCAACATTAGCAACCGCAAAGTTAACAACACCATGTCGCGATAACGATAATAGCAATCAGATATCTTAAAAGGGATGAAAGACGGGGAAAGAAGTAAAACAACTTAAGTAAAAAAAAAGTGAATATCATGCTCCCCTTCGCAATCGACAATCGGCAATTGGTTGCATTGTTTGAAAGTTTGTGTTTTCTTTTTTATTATTTTGGTTTGCCATTTTTACTTATTCACAAATTCGCCTTGATCGCATCGCTAGGGAAACAAACAGCAACGAAGATGTTGATCATCCAGTGGGTTGCCCTGTTGCCCAATGCTGTACCCCTCCGCCTACTTCCTCCAACATCTACAATCTGAGTACCATTTGCTAACTCAACATTTAAGCCCACAGTTACAACAATGTCAGTCGGTCATATCCAACAAGGCGTCACTGTCATTATTATTAATACTATATATTATGCTCTTTTTCACTTCACGCGCACATATGTCGAAGATGCGTTGGAAGTCTTTGGGCCATATAATAATATATCATAATAGGCGGCAATGATAATGCAGCATACTCGCCCATATGCAGAAGGTTGACGTGGGTCTTTGTCAGTCGCTCTTGAAAGCCAGAAGCCAAACACCGACACTTTGCCATCCTACCCAATATTGTGAATACTAATAATTGAAACCACAGCTGTTTGTATTTTATATATTGTGTTTTTTGATTGTTAAATTCAAAACCGTAACAATAATAATACAAATAAACTATAACAAATGTCATTGCAGATATACCCAATCGAAAGCGTATTACTTATGAACATCATTAACTAACATAATAATAATATATAAAACTGATATACAAATATTTGTATGCTTAACAACGGCAGCATTCGGCCTGCATTCGATTCGAGCCGAAGGTGAGTTTCCCATTATGTTTATATGCATGCATTTGAAAGCTGTGGAACATCTGGAGCGAGCCCTTGGATCTTGCAAGGTCAACAGATAATCGTTATCTGCGGACTTGGCAATTGTTAGCAGAGTCCGGCGGGTGTATGCATATTTGCCTGCCAGGCATGGAAACAAATGCCAAACGTGTTAAGCTTATTAGTTGCATAAGTGGTTTACCTACATTTCGAAAACAATAAACAATTGCTAACATGAGCATTGAAATACGAAGAAAAAAAAACAAAACAATAAAAAAATATAAAACTTCTTGCAAGAATACCAATCGGAAACATTTGGCAGACTATACATTCAATGAATATCATTTTTGATTTGAATTATATGTTTTTATTATTAAATCGGACATATCCAATTAAAAAAAATATAATGAGTAGCGAACGATAAAAGAAACAAGTTGTAGCTAATTACACAAATTATAAATTGGACAAATTTAAACTGTTTAACTCCACTAAATACTGAACATTTGCAAAATAATTAATTCAATTAACTGCAGATTAAATGGGTTTTTGTAAAGATAATGGGATAGTTGCGATAGAAACCAGTTTACTTCAGATGGAAGCTACGACGTCTCTTTGATAGTGTGGATCACTTATGTCATTAGTGGAATGTTTGTACAATATTTACATATAATTTAGGGAGCAATAGACATGTCTTGCACATCGGCTCGTTATACATACAGATGTGTAAGATCTATAAATTCAAGTTGCTCCCTTTGTAGGTTTGCGAATTTTGATATAAGTATGGGGTTTTCAGTGCGTTAGCTATTTACTGCCACAGTGTAAAGTGGAAGATATTGTGATATTGTGATTACATGATAAATGCACTGAGGGGTACCTCTCCCAATCCCTGGCTAGGGCGCTCCTAATCGTTAATTAATTATAACAGCTGGCTATTGCCCTCACGTCCTTCCACAACAAGCTGTTTTCCCCCTTCCTTTGCTTATGTTAAAATTAATTCAGCTCTAACAAAGTAGGAAGTGCAACGCAATATAAGTGCAACACTGACGCCACATAAGCCTATACCTACCTGCCTACTTATTATAATCACAGTTCTTTAGGCACGTCTTGCGGAGATGAGCGGAAACTGGGCAATGTAAACATCCTATGTTTAAATTTCGCATTTAATTGATGGTAAACAAGCCACAGCAGACAATGCAACAATTAGAGCCTCGGCGGTGGCAGCCAACTTTGTGGCAACTTCATTTAAAGCCCAAAATGTGGCGAGGTGGTGCCACAAGTATTGTTGTTGTTGTCGGCAGCAAAGGTTCGGCGCTTCCTACTTGCATAAATTGTACACTTGCAGACTTTTATGCAATATGCGATACAACAAACACAGTGCCACACAAATCATAATTTTGCAGCATCTCCTCGCCATGCTGCCATTCGGCTGCGATTCGAACTGCGACGTCGTCGCCGACGCCGACTTGGGTGCAGCTTTGTTGATGTCTGCTGCTGCTGAGGCTAATGTAATTGTTTGTTATTGGTAGCTGTTTGCTTTATGGACGCGATTACATCAGCAGCGGCTCATTGACTAAAACGCTAAAGTCACATCTTTCATTTGGCCTGTCTCTTGAGGCGATTGGCTTTACCTCGCTATAAATGGCTTGGACGGGACACTGGCGACGGGATACTGGAGACGGGACATGGCCTGTTATGTGATCGCGATCACATCGCAAAGTAGCAACAACACTTTCTGATCGGTATGACATATGTGACATATGACTTACATTTATATGTACACCAAACAGTTGGCTTACAGAAACAATAAATGATATTGGACTTCTTAAGTATGCAAATTAGGAATCTTAAGCAATTTCCTCAATGATAAAAAAGCGGATTATAAAATTGTTTGCAACAAGCAAACGGTTGCATATACGATTCTGTAAAATAAATACAGTTTTATTTCGAATAGAATCAGTAGCCCCAAACTGTTCTGTTCTGTTTGTTCTGTTGATTGGGTAAGTATCACTCACAATCATCTTCATATTTTTATGTCCGTATTCGTATTGAATAGCTAAGTCAGTTCCTATCGCATTTAATCTACCAAAATTTATAATATGTTTACAGACTCAGAATCAGCTTTAAATTGTGTGCTTTAATAAATAATACAAACAAATATATGTATAAAAAATATTACAATAAAAAAAAATTTATATATATATATATATATATATATATATATATGTAGAAATGCAATCGCCAAGTACAAACTAAATTCAAGTGGCCAATTTGGCCAGCTATTGCGGCATCACCTGCTTGTCCAGGGACTTCTTAATGATCCGACTGCGCTCGGGCAATCTTTCCAGTTGGGAATCACGCTTGAAGAGCCTCAGGCCGGGCCTGGCGTAGGCCAAGGTGTGGCGTTGCAGCGGCCGGTGTTGGTGCTCCTTGTACAGACGCAACACCTCCCAGCTGGGAATATACGATTCCAGCAGCGATTTGGAATCGCGTCCGGTAAATAGATCCGGCGTGAGGTCCGGCTGTGAGGGCCGGAACGGCTTCGAATAGCTGCTGGTGTAACGAATAGACGCCGGTCGTCTTGTCGTAATGCTAACAAAGCTGGGCGGATAGGGCAACGGAATGCGAGTGGCAATCGCATAGTTGCGTTGTGCCAGTGGCGCGTAGGCAAACTGCTTGGACTGTTGCAGCAGCAATGGAGGCAGGGCCATCTGGGTGGCAAACGGCTGATGCGGCGGCTGCCTCTGCTGAAGGAAAGCGTAAGCTGGTCGCTGGGGGTGGGGCACAGGTCTTGGTATGGGACGAGGCGGGAACTGTGGCGCAGTTGGAGCACTCAGCTCATTGCCGCTCAAATATTGCACACCATTAAGCTGAAGCTGCAGGTCCAGATCAAAGGGCACAATGGGTTGAAGCAGTCGCGTTCGCGTCTTTGTTGCTGCTGATGTTGCTGCTGCTGCGGTCGAAGCAATTGTTGCTTGCGTTGGTGAGCTGAGGCCAATAGACAGAGAAAGAGAAGTTAATAGGGTGGGAGATGCAGAGCGAGAGAGTGTGGGTGAGGGAGAGGGATAGAGAGAAAGTGGGGTGAGCGCTTAACAGAGAGAATGAAAGACGTGACTTAACGAGCTGCTCTTATCTAATCTCTGCTATTTATTATGGCAATCACTGCTGCCATTTGTCGGAAGCCAACGGCGGCAACAGTCGTGAGTGAAACTGAAGTTTGTTTCAACATCCACCCCCGCCAGCACTCTAGCCATCTATCTACCTATATATCTATCAATCCATAGTGTGGAATTAGATTAGTCTAAATGTATCTTTAGGGACATCTGATTACTCTCGTAATTTCCACACTCATTTACAGCTACAATTGCCAATTCAATTGACATATGCTTGCCACACGGCAATTTGTGGCAAACCACAATTCAAACGACAGTAAGCAATACCGCAAACCATCCGCATATTGGCCACATCGGTTTTTCTTGTTCCGGATTTTTTTTTCAACAGTGTTTCGTGGTCAAGTTCCACTTATCAATATGGTTTTAATGGAGCCTATGCAACTGAAGGTCTCATTCAACTCCGAACTTTGTTCACAAGGAAAAATATATTATTAGGAAGTTCACATTAGTTGTGTGTCTACATTTTGAGTGTTCCACTAATTCAATAGACTTTAAAGAATCTCAGAAAAATTTCCAACTGTCTTAATTTTCATTGCGTAATGTTTGAAAGAATCTGCTGTAGGAAAGTGTTTCGGATGCAAATATAAACATTTGCTGCGATGAAAAGTGGAATAAAATAGGAAATAAAGTGGCTTGATTTTAGAACTTAATAGAGAGACGTTTGTAGTTTAAAAGTACTTTTCGCCTAACTAATGTATTTACATCACAATAAAACAGTTTAAAGAAATTTATGGATTTATTAACTTAACTGTTTCTTTCAAATGATCATCTAAAAACTTTTTTTTTGTTTTCAAATATTAGAAACTGAGATTTATAACTCAATCCTGTAATCGTACGTCGAACATTTTTCTGAAGCTTTTATTTATGTTTAGGATATGATTATACAAGTTTATATTTTTTTCAGAAGTAATTTAATTGCCTTTAATATCATATGAATTAATCACACGTTTCATACAGAAAGGGAATATGATATTATCATAAAAATGTTCGATGTTCGAATTATTATTAGTTGGGGTTGTATTAACCTCATGAATTAATGTTGTTTATCGGAAAAGCTAAGGTAAGGAAAGTTAAAGATAAAGTTGCAAAAGCTTAGCATGGTTCATGTCTAAGCTAACTTACATTTGAAACTTGCAGAGATTTGTGTCAACGCTAAAAGTGCTTAAAGCTCGGGCAAAAGCTTTTTGCATACTTACACTCTAGGGCCGCGAAGTAGCAGAAGACCGCCTGGCAGATGGTTGGGCAGTGAATACCCAGCGCTAAGCTGTTGATGTTGCTGATGCAGCTGGCGCAGTTGCTCCACTCTCTCCAGCTGGGCGGCATCGTGCACGTAGCTAGGTGGCACGCTGGCGGCAACGCTTGGATGCCACGCGTAACGCGTTGGAAGCAGCGGTGGACGATTAAGATCATAGCGATGCTCATGCTCTCTGTCCTGCTCAAGCTCCAGGTCCTCGAGACTCAGCTGAATCGGTGTGTTATCATCATCAAAGCCATGCGGAGGGGTCAGCACCGCTCTGATCGCTGGCAGCAATGCCACCAGTACCCAGAGTAGAGGGATTTGCTGCTACAAAAATAGACGATGGAAGGAAGTGAAAGATGATGGCTTTAGAAGGGCATTATTCAGCAAGAGGTGCACGTTATCAAGTTGTGCGTTATATCATAGTTAAATGTTTAGCTGCATCGTTGGCTTTAGCGGTGAAAGGCTATTTTCTATTCGCTTAGCGTTAGTGCCTTTCGCTGACACGCCCACATGCGGCCAGTGATGCGTTTAATTGGGTTTTTATTTGGCTGCCAACTAAATGCGCTGCTTGATATAAATGCTGAAAATGTGAAATATTGGCTTAACGCTTGACTGGCAGCCAGAGCAGAGCAGACCAGACCAGACCAAATCAGATCCGATCAAATCAGAGAGGAACGAAACAATTGTCGTGGTTAGTGGGAAGTTTTCCAGCTGGCCAATACGGCACAAGGCCAACCCGAAGCTCTGATAAGCCGGTGCGCCTTTCTAAAAATCTTGACCAAAACTAACGGCTATTTGTCACGGCATACACGCACAAATTCCAAGTCGATTCCGATTGCAACATCCCCAACATTCAACATACAACATTTGGCCAGCCGAAATCAACATTCAGAGAACTCAATTTTCAGCGAACACTGCACTCGTCTCAGTGCACACTGGTCCAGATAGCCATTTTTTTCCAATTTTTTTTTTTGGGAATAATTGCAAATTGTAATCAACTATTTTGAAAATCATGCCATATGTATATTAAATTTCTAAGACCTTAAATAAATATAAATACTAAATATGGTCATAATTTTTTTTTTTTTGAGTTGCGTAATACGCAAAAGAAATTTTTATATTATATTAATTAGGTAAGTTTACCTAATTATTATATAGTTGATGGCTTTCAAAAATGCAATATTGCAATTGAATAATCATAATTTTCGAATTTATGACAAACAAAATACAGAAGATCTGGCACAATGTGCGGTGGCAAAATATTGTATTTTGTGCAATTTTCAGTGATGACAAAAAAAAAAAACTTCAAAAACTAGTTGCAATTTTGGCTACATTGTCGCACACAAATGTGAAGCAGCATTCACTGCGGCAGCATCATCATAATCATCATCATGGATGCGTGCGCCAGATTGGTGCTGCTCTCTAATTATTTTGGCCGAGGCAGCTGGTAATGATCGGCTTGGTCGCACGTTTGATGCAAATGCAGCTTGATTAATGACAGAGTAGGCAATGAACCGATTGACTGACAATTGCAATCGTTATAATTTGCTTGAATAATTTGAGCGGTTTAGTATTTATCCCTGAACAGAATGATACAAAACAAAAGATCTAAGACACAAACTTGCCAATGACAAGAACAAGCAATGCTAGTGGGGTCATGCCAATCAATCATGGATGTCAAAAGCTGCCTAATGGGCGGTCTAAGAACACGTATGACTAATCGATGCAGTGGCTGAAGTTACAGGGAAATGGGTGGAAATTCCATTTAACTAATGTTCGAATAACTGGATATATCTATTGTTGGTTCCGGGTTCGAGTTTCATGCTTTGGATTTTATAATGTCAAAGACAACGACTACTGCTCGATAATTAGTCACCAAATGATCACCATAATATATAAACCGATTTCAATAGGGAGTTTTTTGAAAATTATCTCCTGCTACCACATAACTCAAAGGCTTTTCTAATAGAACGGATGCTGCCTTGTTGGAGTCACCTGCTGATAAATATTGTGTAAACTGTGATGTGATGTGAACCCTTTAAGCAAAAATATTGATAAAGTGAAAGTAATAAGTTTATTTAAAGTCGCAATTAATGTTGTACCCTTAACTAAGGAAATATTACTTAATTAAAATTAATTGGAATTATTGTAATTGAATTATTTAGAGGCAAGGTTCTCATTGCCCCAATTAAACTCTCAGTTGAACATCTCACACACTTATTCATTCCGTGCCGCTGAATACCAATGAGTATGGTAATGATTAGTTAGTTATTGCCTGGTAATGACTTTTATAATTACTGTCCCAAAAGTATTAGCTATTAACTAGTTTGTATTTAACAGATTAAATGAGTATTTCAAAAAGGTATATTTTGGGTGGATGGAAATTTAATGGTTTTTAGTTTTTACACACCATTTCTGTACAGATATCACTTTAATGTACTGAAACCCTTGTTAAGTTGCGACTTGCTTAACACTAATTATACCGCTGTTTAAATTTAGCAAAACTTGAGCATTCACTTTGGTAATATCTTAAGGCGGATGTTCCTTAACAGCGTATACCAATATTCACACGGTAACCACAAACAAAAAGTCAACGAGGGGAAAAAAAAATTAAAGTTAAAACGAAAACGAAACCAAAAACCGAAACTTAAACTTAAACTGAAACCGAACAACGAAGCAATTGCGACTGCGACAGAGCGAAGCGTTAACGGTGCGTTTTATACCAAGAGGCCAACTTGGCCAACAGCGACGGCTGTGCAGTTCTGCAGGCCATAGCCAAAGTCCACCAAGTGGACGCATTGTGGTTAGTCGGCCAAGACAGAGAGAGGTATACACTAAAAGAGAGAGAGAGAGAGATAGAGACATAGAGAGAAATAGTTAAATAGAGAGAGGTAAGGGTAAACATATGATGTGTGCTGTCTGGCGATGCAGATGAGAAAGGCGACTGAGAGGCGACTGAAAGGCGTTGAAGGATTGAATCGAAAACTGAACTGAAACCGAGACAAGCCCAAAAAGGCGAAACAAAAGAAGCTGAAAGCGCCAAGTGCGCACAATTAATTGATATGGAAAGTGCGGATAAGCAGCAATAGTTTACAAAAAAAATAAAATCATTTCAAATTCAAATACCACCACCCCAAAAGCAACAACATCAATATGCAAAGTCAAGTCATCAAAGCTAATTTACGCATTTAAAAGTGTTATAACAGACACAGAAACATGCAAAACAGCCATGGGCGGTCACAATCATCGCCTGCCACCAGCTTGCCCCATTCACTTCACAAGCGACATGGCATCCAGAGCATCTCGAACATGAACATTAATTGAACTACATTCAAATATCGTTGGATGTATTTGGTGCTCTGCTCTCGTAGTCAGCGCTAACCGTTCATTTCCGCCCCACTCGGACCAAGTGGGCCTAATCAGGCCCATCTATATCCCGTGTAGAGCGTAGAGTAAATGTTATTGTGCCTCACAAGACGCACAGGCAGGGGCAGGGGCAGACACGCAGCGCTAAGCACGCTACGGGGCGTCGTTATCGCCATTAGAGCTGGAAAGTAAATTGTGGCAATACAGTACTTCAATGTGGCATGTAAATCCCATCGATTGCATGCCTCACTCTGGATATATCACAAATTGTTGCCAGTTTTGCATTAGCTCATTTGACTAATCATGAAAACTATATGCATCTGAAAAAGTGTTCAAATATATGCGTATTTATGTTGCCAAACGTTGATAACGTATTTTGAATTCCCCTGCAGGTGCCTAACCCAACAAGTACTATGAGTAATAATAATACCAATAACAATCGAGGTTCTATATAAATGATTTATTTTATTCTTAAGTAGATCGCAAGTCCAACAAAGCATATAAATTAACAATAAGATTACTGATAATAATAATAATAATTAATTTGAGTAGTTTTAGTTTTTGATAATATACAAAATGTTTGAATATTAAGCATTTTTCGAAAGGGTATTTGAGGTGCACTAAACAAATTTCATTTGTCGATCGGCAATTGCTCCACATAATGCCGCAAGTGAAAGAAGCTTTTTCGATCACTGTAATTGAGCAAGCGATGGAGTGGTAATGAAAGTCCCAAATGGATTTGTCAAAACGCGACAATTAGACAGATGACTACAAGTGTGGCTTGACTCGAATCGAGTTGAGCCGACTTTGTTGCGCTTTGCTTGGGGCACTTGGCCGATAGGCAAACTTACTGACTGACTGACTGACGCAACTTCAAGGTTGACAACGTAATGGGCGCTGACACATGTATGTGTACAAGTGCAAGTCTTAGCCATGTTAGTTATTTGACTGTTCCGGACGGGCGTGAAATTGTTGTTGACTTTCACTCGAAAAGAGGCCCAAAACAATGGAAATTCATTCTGTGGGGCGACGGCTGTCTCAAGACGACCTTGTTGCTAGTTTGTTTGTTTATCTCTTTTCATTTCTTGACCAAGTTTAAGTTAGTTAAGTAATATAGGTTTTCGCAATTTGTTGGCGCTTATTGGAAAAAGTTGGTCTAGCATTATTCTCTCTCTGCTTCCTAGTTTTATTTTAATCAAGTGCTTTATTTAGCTTATAAAAATAACAATAGCGCAGCTTAACAGATATAAAAAAAAAAACAAAACAAAAACAAGAAAAATAACAAAGACAAAAAAAAAAGCATATGACCTAAACCACGAACTTGTCCGCGGAGTGAATTCGGCCTTAATACTAAGACCTGGCTCTGATATACATATGCGGTTGCGGATGCGAGGCTGATCCCGCTGCTGAGACATCACCGGTCATTGACGGCAAGTACTCATTCAGATTCAGGCTGAAGGCAGCCGGGAAGCTTTTGTCCTTGGCCTCCCGATTGATGCGATAGCTACTACGATAGGCTGCAGCCGGAGAGATGGCACTAGCGTAGCCCTGCAGGCCGGCAGCAGAGTAGTGTAGGCCTGTCATGCCCGTATTGGCGGGCAGTGCGCTCAGTTGAACTCCTCGTGCACCATAGTCGGGTACGGTGGCAATGTTTGGCGTTATGGAGGGTGACTGATTGACCTGAGCGCCGCCAGAGGCTGCAGCTGTTAAGAAGGGACTGATGGGCACAATGATGGGGCGCGTTGGTATTAGCTGTAGATACTGCACAGTTCCGCTGCCATCCTGCAGCGTTTGCGCCGGCAGATACTGCATCAGCATCGGAGTGCTGGGCAGGCTGCTAATGCTGGTGGTGTCCCCAAGAGCAGCGCTTTGCATGGGTGTAAAGTTGGTCTCCATTTCGGGCAGCTTATACGATGGCTTAAAGCCCATTTCAGCTGCCGGCTGCATCTGAGCCTGAGCCTGAGCCGTGCCAAGGTTATCGTAGCTGCTGGCAAAGGCGCTCAGCGAATTGAGATGCGCCTCCTGGCCACTGGGATTGGACTTGAGTAATTGCTGTTGCGCCTGGACGCTGTTGGATGGCTTCGAAGATTTGTTGGTTATCTCCGGACTGGACACTGGTGTGGCATGCAGCAATGGCAGCACAAGCAGCTGGCCGAGCAACAGCACACAAAGGAGGTCATGGCAAAGCATCTAAAATACAGTATTCAGAGTAAGCAGTAGTTATTAATATTAAAGGGTTACGTTAAGGCTCTGCCAAACTAATGCCTGACTGCAAACATATTCAAATATACTCACACAAATAATTGAAGTTTATGTAATAAAGAACATACTTATAATATTAGTTACGTTAAGACTATGATTTGTCATACTTATTGCAAATCTATTTTAAAATTGACAAAATTTCACAAAAATAGATAAATGTTTTAGTTTATTGTATTGTTTAGTGTTCTCTTCGTATAGTTTATATAAATATATATAAATATATATTGGGTTATTCTGTAATTGGCTAATTGCCTTGGGCACACGTGACACATGCATAAGCAGCTTAACAGCGCTTAATGAGTGGGGCAGAGTCTTATTTAAAGTTCACTTTCACTAACTGTGTATTGCGTTGTTTTGGTTAGCAAATTTTTGTTTTTTTAATATGTGGTTTTATAACAATTATGTTTACATATATGCGCTAATATTTGCTTAAAACAATAACAAATTTAAGTAACGAAAACATAAAAAAATAAGTGGAAAAAAACACACAACTAAATGCTTCACCTCTACTTTTTTGGTTTTGGGGCGAATTGCGGATTGCGCGCGTTTGTTTATAACTAATTTGTTGCTGTTGTTGTTGTTGCTGATTATGTTGGCAAAACACTTGCACTTTTTTGCAGTCTCAGACTGTCAAGCGACGCGGTTTGATTAACGTCACTGATGCCAGTGGAGAGTCTTATATACCAGGCAGGCAGGCGAAGCAGGCAGCCAGACAGGCTGCCAGCTCGACAGGTAGACAAACAACAAGTAGGAGAGCTGTAGCCGGTAATTTTCCTCAATTGCCATTAAAAGTAGTTAAAGCGTAGCATGCCACAAGCGGCAGCCAAAAGCAGTTCGCTACTTACACGTATTTAACAAAGGCCTTTGCGTGTCTTCATTGTTGCTGTGCAAAATCACAAAAATGCATTTTTATATTTTCTACATTGTTGCATGTTGTCGTGCATCATTCAGTGCTGGTCATGTCTCAAGTTCAAGTTTAACATGAGAGCAACACTTTTCACATTTTGCTACCCTAGTCTAACATCGTTGGGACTGATTTCTAAGACATGTAACAACGTATAAACACAGCTATTTATTTCAATATATACCTCCAATAACAAAATATCTCAAATTAAATATATAATCATAATAATGAAATTATTTTAATCACTTCAAGATTAATACAGAGTATGTTTGAGTGCAGCAAACTCAACAAGCGCATTCTGTCTTTTTGGTTTTTGGTTCCGTCTTCCGAAACGCGACAAGAGGAGCTGTGCCACAGCCCACAATTAGGCGCTTGCAGCGGATGTCTTCCGCATTGCCACATGACCATGATACGGCCAAACGGGTTTCTGTGCACAAATTCGCTTACAGCTTTGAAGAAATGCTTTCCGAATGTTTTGCTCGATCGTCGGGAAATCAATCCAAGGTCGTAAGAAAATTGCTTTAATAATCGGATCGCTTTTCGAGTGTGTTTTAAAGTAAGCAAGAAACATTAACTTGCAATTCAACCAGCTGTGACTTATAATTGCAGAATATTTAATTTGTCATAAAATGTGTGCACTAAGCTCCATTAAGCTCAGCACTTTGGCTAATGATGGGAATGGGATGCATTATTTATAGAATGCATATATTTTTCTATAATCTTTCTCAAAATTTCACAATTTATCACAGAGACCAAAACGAGACTGAAAGCTGAAAGCCTGATGGTTAATGAGATTCATTTGTCATCAAATGCCATTTCAGTTTGGACGAGTGTTCAAATCACTTTTAAAGTTATTTAGGCCATAAATAAAATTGGCTTTTGGTATCGTGCAAGCTGTGCTCAGCTGGCGAAACTCTGCTGGCACTCCTCCGAACTTGGCACCTTAGTCGGCTGGAGATCCATTGGGCCGAAAACCAAATGGTAAATAGTCTGTCTCGCAAACTGTGAGAATTTGTGCTGCCAATTGGAATAGTCCAGACGCACCTTGCTGGTCAATGCGGTCGCCCAGAGCGTAAGCCAGAGCAGACAGCCCCCAATTATGCTGGTGACCACGCCAAGCAGCCAATACTCCCAGGAATCAAAGGTGCACTTCTCTGTGACTAGAAGCCGGAGAATGCCACCAATGGCACAGTGGCACATTGATTCGATGCGACACCAAAACTTGGTCAGCATTACGTCCAGCGTCAAGCAGCTTATGGCCGTCTCCATGGTCAGGCGACATAGTGAAGAACAGTTGCGGCACCACTGTGGACATATGTGCACACTGTACAGCACGGCCCCAATGCAGGCGATGAACAGCCAGCTGCCCAGTGGGGGGGCCGGCGAGCAGCGGGCCATAACAAAGTAGTACGAGATGCCTATTACTGAGTGCAGCAGTATGGCCAAGCCGAGTGCTGGAAATGAGAGTCGCTCCATCATCGAATTTTAGTTTCTGCTGTGTACCATTTATTCAACGTCCACCTTTAACTCCGTCTCTGTGCAAGGAGTGAGCATTAGTTTTGAATTTTGAACAAAATAAAAAAAAAATAAATTACGAATCTATCTACAATGCTGAAGCATTTACAATTTTAACTGGCTATAAAGTCAAGGCGTTGCCTACTTTGATAAGTCGACGGTTTACTTTCATTTTCAATTGCGGCACAGCTTTTAAAGCTTTGTGTTTAGTTTCAGTTGCAACACGATTGCACCGTGGATTACAACTTTAATTTACTTCATTGCATATTTTGCGGTGTTTCAATAAAAAATATTATTATATGGCGTTCATTGACCTGTCTCTGGTCAAAGCTAACGGCAACTTTAAAATATTTCTAAACTGTGAATGTAATCGTAGCATTTCGCTTAACAGAAAATATACCAATTTCAGTCGTCAATGTGAGTGTTTCCCAGTCTGATTGAGATCCATTAAATTTAAAACCCAATAAATGTTGCTTATTTTGGCAGTCTTACAATAATCGACAGACTTGAAACTTCAACTACTGCACCTGCTTCAAAGTAAGTCATAAATCCTTTCTTGATGTTGGTCAAATGAAATTTCTTTGTTATACTCCTAAGATGTCGTCCCCACATTTCTGTTCGTCCGGCAGCAAGAGCCAAGTAATTCGAGATGCTTTGTGCTCATCTAGTTAAGTGTCCGTCTTTCCGTCTGTCTGTCAGTTTGTCTGACTGTCTGAAAGCCCGTCAGCCTGTTTGGTGGATGGGAACGGGTTAGCGTTGGCGTAGATGTTGGCTTTAGCTTGTTGGGCTTCCTTTATGTCAACTGAATTTTTCGATGCTGTTGCTTGTTGTGCGCTCTTTCACTGGTTTAAACCACTTAATGGGATTTTTTTCTTGCGCCCCGGATTTGGCTGCTCTAGGGTGGAGGATTGAAGATGCTATTCACGCACAGTTTTCTTGTAGCTTCTCTTCACAAAGACTTGCAATTCATCAAATCTCGTTAGCTTCGGCTTTTATAGAATATCTGCAGTTGCTTTTGCTATCATTTTTTTTTTCTTTTGACTTGCGTTGCATTCAAGCGAAAGGGCGTCACGCCCACCAACAGAAGGTGGGCGTGTCTATGGCTGTTTTGGTATACGGATGCACAATTTTCCCAGCAAATGCTCTTTTTAAAGCTAAGAGAGAGCCTTAAAGCTGCACCTTTTGCTTTAAAATTAAAACCTTACTGCTAACGGCCAACTGAAATGCACTTCAAAATATGTTTTTCACGCGTTTCCGGCTTTCCTTTTAGTGTTTCTTTTTTTCCTTTCTTTGTGACCAATTTGAACAAATCCCCGATGGAGCGTGTACTGTGCGGTTGATAAATGCATCCATTAGGCAAACGTTGTCTAATCTGCATTCGCATGCAAATATGAACAGACAGTAATCCCATCCAAATATTAAGTCATTGAATTTAAGCTTCAACTGTTGTCGCACATCCTTTATCGCTACAATTCCACTGCGACACAAATGTACTGCAGCGTTTTTATTCAATTTTGTTCTAATAATTTGATTTGCAACTGGTCGAGTGAAGATAAAATCCAAAATGCGATAATTGCCACTTTGGCTTAAGTTTGCACAAGCCAAGTGTGCATGTCAACTATTCAATCTTATCAAAATAACATTTACATGAATTTTCCAAATAATAAATACAAATACAATCAAAGAAAATGTTTCCAAAAAATAACAATCAAAAAATGAAACATCAATAAAAACTTTAAGCTGATTGAATGACTAAAAATCTCGATATGCTCCAATTAAAATGACAATAAAATCGAATAGGTCGCGCAGGTTGGCATTAGTAAGGCTAGTAAGGTTAATACACCAGCGAAATCAATCGTTACCAACTTGACAAATATCAATCTATTGCTCTTTACGTCTGAATCATCCATATGTATATCGATGGTAAGTCCATATTATCATGCTTATAATCATTATAATTCACTTGTACCTTAGTTTCATTCCTCTGATACCAGATGTCTGCCTATCATTTGTGTAAAGGGTAAGCATGGTGCACCCCAAATGCATTCAATTAACAATTTTCGGGTTGCGCGTGGTGGAAAACTTTGGCCCATTGCGTGCATGGCGTTTTGTGGCAGGCTTTTAATCAAAAACTTGCAATCCAAGTGCCAGACAAGTTTGTGGAGAAGTTTACCACAGAGCTGGCAAAACTTCTCAAATTGTGACGTCTACAAAAGTCAAATCGTGCTGCGACGCTCACATGCTGGCAGCAATCAGTCTGGTTCTAACCAAAAATAAGTTGCGTTTCTTATAAGGATAGTGAATATGCGATACTCTTGTGGAATAAGATTACACAATTATTGCAGGAGCGCAATTTACCTTTCGTTGAAGAATTTTCAATTTTTCACTTTTCAAATACCATAATTATCAGAGAAGTAAGACGCGACTCTCACAAGCCAGAAGTTTATCGAGCACCTAATTGTTGCATTCCCAAAATTTTCCCTCGACTGTTGGAGGTCAGAGCACAACTGTGCATTTTCACTCGCTCTCAAAGATGCTTGACTAATTCAATAGCCACAGAAATTATTTTTTTCTTTAGCTTGTTCAACGCCGCTTGTTAATAATCTGCTTTATCCATGGCAAAGTGTATAAGCAGAAGGAGTCCAAGTCAATGCTTTCAGCTGAATGCAGTAAGTTGGCATACAGCGAATTCAAAGTGTGCCACAGTTCCAACCTCTGACTACCATTCACTCCCGCATGCTGCAAAGTTGGCCAGTGCTCTTGGTCAGAATCAGAATCTGAATCAGGGTGAGGATGAAAGCGAAGTGCAGAAGTGCCAGCCCCGCCCAAAGTTTACCTCTAACGCAGTTGCCAGCAATGTCCGTGCCATTTAGCAAAAGTAATTAAGCGTCGATGCGTTTCATTTGTGTTACTTTTCTGGGCAATTAAGGCAGAAAGTTTGCAGCTTTGCAGTGCGGCGTAAAATTTTCATAGTTAATTGTAGACCAGTCTTGAAGACGTCCCCGTAAAGACCGGATAGCTAGCAGCTCCCATCTCTTAACTCCCAGTTCCCAGCTCCTAGCTCATGCCATTGGGTTGGGTGTAGGCAGGCCAATGGTCGCGTCAATCGTCTGGGCATTAAAGTTTTTCCACTCACTTGCAAGTTGAAAATGTTCCATGTTGTTTCATATACTTTGCATGGCTCTTAAATCGATTGTGGCTGTTGCCAATGGAGCTGCAGCAACAACAATTGTCTGCCCAGAGTCTCCTCTTTATGCTTAAATTCATTTAAATTAAATTAAATTCAATTTTAATTACCAACAATGCTATTTTATGTAATAAGAAAAATTATTATTATATAAAAAAAAACAACAAAAAAAGAAGCTATATTCGAGTGAGCTAGACTACGATATACCCTGAACCCTGTTTGATAAATTATAATTTTATTGCCAAATTTGCCTTTAAAAGTTTTGCGTGGAATTGCGCTCATTTCTGAAAGCCACAGATACTGAAAGTAGTCAATGGGTTCAGGGAATAAACAAGTGAGATCATTGCAGTCGTAAGCGACACCTACCTAGATATAAGCTACTGAGCATTTTTGGGAGCGGAAGTAGGCGAGGTCAAAATACTATTAGTACCAGAGGTATCAATTCTTAGTAAATTCTTATTAGTCTTTTTCTTCAATCCCTGAATGAATCATGTCATGTGAATCTATACATTTAAGTACCCTATTGAATGCCTATGGAAAAGACAACGATTGTTTCTAATACGATTAACAAAGTAATTCGATTTTTGTTTTTGCTATCCATTTCGTGATAATACATAGCTACGGTAGCGACAGGCAGCAACATCATCATCAGCAGCAGCCGTGGTAGCAGCAGCAGCAATTTACCAACTGAATGTACTCACCTTACTTACCCTCTTAACCAACGCCAGCCCGTCCGCAGGGGCATCACAATGTGCAAAAAATGTTTCTCATTAAAAAGTTGTTTCACAATTTTATTATCCTATCGCCTGCGCTGACGCGGACGCGGACGCGTCCTGCAGGTGTGCGCTCATTGTCACAAGTCCTGCTGGAAATGTCAATAAAGCAAACTTCGGACCTCACAAAAACGTTAAGCCCTCCCAAACGAACTCTCTCAGCAGCAAGAGCCGCAGCAGCAACAACAACAAATTATTTTTAAATTGCTTACAAAAATAGCATAGCGCAAAGTTATGAAAAATAAAACAAGCTAAATGTACGGAAAAAAAAACAAATTGCCTTGGGTGACTGTAATCTGTATGCTTTATATAATAAACTTGGGTGTTGCACGTAAATACAAGTCAGGTTAAAAATGAATTGAACTACAGAGTTGAATGTCCAGACTGATATTTAGCATTTCTTAAATCAAGTACAAACGGTTGTTATTCAAATAATCAAACTACGACACATATTTTAGTGTCGGTCTTATCATAACAGTCAATAATATTACGAATATTGAATTAATAGTGTCTTTATCATCTTGCTCTACGTTTTCCTCTGCATCTCTTGAGACACAGATCTCGTCAACGGCCGAACTTTTGCCTAGGGATCGTCGTTGTTGTTCTTTATGTTCGTCGTTGTTGTTGGGATGGGATTCAGAAGCCACAAACCAACCCACAAATATTTTCTGTTGCACATTGTAAGATTCAATTTTAATTACTAACTTGATCCGTGTATATAACACTAATCACTAATCAATATTAAGAATGTAAAATAGTTTACAACAGATGGCTCAACAAAAACTCAAAAATTTGTTTTCTAAACAAGTTATATTAAAAGCAATTATCAAAAGTAAATCTACCAACGTTTTTAACGTTTATAATTGTTATCATTATTTTTATTTTAGTTATATATATGTATACACTAGCGGAAAAAAACGATCGACAAACGTACTTTATCGACACCAGATGGATTTGCTTACCAACCGAAAAATCCGATAATATGTGCCAAATTGATTTATGAATTAAACGTATAAGCAAGTTCGTTGAATCGCATCCCCAATAGACATTTTCACAAAATAATTAATATACGATATAATCTATAATATAAAGTGCTATGACCACTAACCAATCTTACATTTCTTATCTTTTAATTAGTAAAATTTTTTTTTTGGACTTTCGGTGGTGGAGGGGCCTCACTCAAAATGCTGTTAGGGTAGAGCTACGTGATATTATGAATTTTATGAATGGTAAATACAAAAGCGAATGCTTTTGGCAAAAATCTTGGACAATTCGTCAACTTTGATTAAATATATGTACCAGAGTACACCACATAGTCAAATGCTTCCAGCTATCTGACTTTATTTAAAATCAATTAATTTCTCTAATCTAGAGGTAAATGCACAAAGGTTCGAAGTTTTAATATTATTCGAACATAAAACGTTCGAACCTGAGTTAGCGATGATTAAAAACAACTGAAAACATGTGAAATAGGTATAGGAGTTCTCTTTATAATGCAATCGGATCATAATTATAAAAAATCTTCACGAAATTTAAATTCTTTATGAGGTACTTGTCTGGTAAATCAAATTCGTTTATTTGTGTGAAACAAAAACTAAATGAGGTTAGTATATTTGTTTCTCTGATAAGGCTTATACACTTCATAAGTCTCAATCGGGCCAATAAGGGATAAACAAGTCAAACACAAGTTCATATATTAGTTTTGTCCGACAGCACGCCTCAATCTTTGACAGCTGACAGAGCAGCCAACATTCCGAAAAATCGAGTGATAAACACACTAAAGAAAAGCAGTACATAATGAATTTATAATCAATTTATTATTATCATTTTTGATTATTTGCAATTGGGCAAGCATATAAGATATTGAATATATACATTAACCAATAATGTTTACTATTTCCGTATTCTCTGTTATCAAATTTTTATCCACTATCCATTGAAATAATCGCTAATCGGCTAAGCCGCAGAAGTATCGCAAGAGCAACGTGCCGCCACGTACCGTTTCTATGCGTACATGTATGATGTTCATCCGGCAGTGCAACGTGTGCTGGACTATTATCAGCGCATTGGCTTCCTGGAGATACGTCCGCTGACGTTGGCCAATGGAATGCCACGTTTGCGGCATTATCAGCATATGCTGCTCCAGAAACGGCGGATGGTCAAGCAGCTGAATAAGCTGGTACCCTACAACGATTGCTTCTATACGAATATGTACCGTCACGACTATCTTCTCAATGTGGACATCGATGAGGTAATTATGCCTCTGGGCAAGCTGCGCACCTGGCATGATATACTCGAAGCGGATCGCCCAAATACGATAGCCAAGTGCCCCAATGGTCATGTGGTCGTTTGCTTTATCAAGTCGTACTTCACCAAGGTGGTGCCCGAGCAACAGGAAGCCGATGAACTCTTCTTGCTGCAGCACACGATGCTGTTTCGCAACTACTCCCTTCCCAATCGTGCAACTAAGTGCCTCCACAACACACGCTACTCACTGACGCTACACATTCACTATACGCCCAAGTGGCTGCCGGGTGGCTGCAAACCGAGATCATTGGACACGAAGCTGGCTCGCATGCAGCACTATCGGGAGCCGGACAACAAGTATAATCTTACTGATTTGGTTGAGGATTGCAGCGCTTGGAAGTATGCTAGTGAACTGCGTGAGGCTGTCGAGCACGTGTGGAGCCATCTGGATGATGTGCAGGAACAGGTATCGTTAGTGGAGCAGGTAACGTTAGAGAAGCAGGAATCTGATCTAGAGCAGGCGCAGGAGCAGCAGCAAATGTTGGAACAGGTGCAGTCTGCAAAAGAAAAAAATAGAATTAGGATTATCTAAAACAAAGCATTTTTTTAGTATAGTCACATATAAGAAAGCAGTTTAGTTACTAAGGTTTTGGGTTTGAGTGGTTAAAGTTAAAGTTCAATTATAATTTATTATTTTCTAAATCGGATTCCATTTTTGTGTGAAATCACAAAATAAATGAGGTTTCTATATAGGTTTCTTTGACAAAGCCCATACCTCACACTTGACATCAAATTAAAAAATAAGTGTATTCTTATCAACAGATTTCATACGCAACAAAATCTATGACTAAAAGTCCCAATCGGGCCAATAAGGCTATAAAGCTAGTCAAACAATCAAATTAATATAACGATAGCACACTATAATCTTTAACAGCTAAGTTTTGTTGGCATTGCTGCCAACACTTTGGAAAATCATGTGATAAGATCATGATTGACTTGAAGAACCGTCTGAAATACACTACAGAAAATAACTACAATGAGCATTTCAAATATTTTGCATATAGTTGCAGGAATAATGCTCAGTATTTCAGTATTTTATGCTATCACATTTATTCAACAGTTCGCTCTGATGTGCGCAAAATAGAATGCAAGCTAGATTTTTGCCTGGTTGCAAAAACCATTGACTTGCAGCGAGTTAGTCATACACTTAGAATACGTATGTCGACAGATTGCTGTTAGAGTGTCTAGCTTTCAGTTAGTGCAACTGCTTTCTGGCCGCAAAGCACAATTAGCCAACTGATTAAATGGCAATCGGCTATTTCTGCTAAACGAGAGGAAGCCACGATTAGTCTGGCTATAATGTCAACTAGAGGTAGAAGTAGATTTTACAAGCCTACGCTATTGGTTCTACTTGTGATATTTGCTCTATTGCTGCTGCTGACTTCGCTGCACAACGCCGACAATCAGATATGGGAACAGCAAGTGCAGCTTATGGAGCAAGTGAAGCATGTTAGGCAGGTGTCAGTAAATGTTAGTAATAGTTTGCGGACAGCGCCGGAAGTGCATAATTTGGAGGAACCAATTGATGAGGAGCTGGTAAAACAGCTTGAGCAAGAGCTACCCGAGGTGGACTATGGTTTCTGGTATCACTATGCAAAGCCGCAGAAGTATCGCAAGAGCAACAACTGCTCCAAGTATCCAGATCCGCTCGAGCTGCAGCTGCACAACATTTACTGGCAGACCTTCACCAATAGAAACGTGACGTTCCGTCTCTATGCCGCCTACGTAGATCTGCGGGCCGGCCTCAATTCGACCCTGGGTGTGGTACGCATTCTGGCAACGGCCAATCAAATTGGAAATGAATTTCCGCCGACCTATTGCCAGCTGTGGTATGCCGAGCATAAGGAGCCTATTATAACGCAGGCCAGCGAGTGGTTGAGCGTGTGGCCAGCGGCCTGGGGCCATCCCGCACTACACAGCTTTCCGCATCTGATCAGCTGTCCGATGCTGAACATGACGGCCAATCATAAGAGCGTGACGCCACGTACCGTTTCCCTCGTGAGAGAAAGCTGTGAGTCTACCACCAATTCGCTGCGGGTCCACTACGATCGCCCCCCAACACCAACACCAACACCAACATCGCCACCAATACCACTTCCACTGTCCGACAATGCCACCTTCAGTTCCAATTCGAGCACATCTCACAGCTCAATTTCTAGTTCCACGGTCAGCATTGGCGTTTGTATCAAGGGCTTTGATTTTCCGTACATGGATCTATCGGGTCGCCTCATCGAGTGGTTCGAGCTGCAACGCTTGTTGGGTGCCTCCCGCATCTATGCGTACATGTACGATGTTCATCCGGCAGTGCAACGTGTGCTGGACTATTATCAGCGCATTGGCTTCCTGGAGATACGTCCGCTGACGTTGGCCAATGGAATGCCACGTTTGCGGCATTATCAGCATATGCTGCTCCAGAAACGGCGGATGGTCAAGCGGCTGAATGAGCTGATACCCTACAACGATTGCTTCTATAGGAATATGTACCGTCACGACTATCTTCTCAATGTGGACATCGATGAGGTAATTATGCCTCTGGGCAAGCTGCGCACCTGGCATGATATACTCGAAGCGGATCGCCCAAATACGATAGCCAAGTGCCCCAATGGTCATGTGGCCCTGTGCTTTATCAACTCGTACTTCACCAAGGTGGTGCCCGATGCCCAAAATCACGAGCAACGGGAAGCCGATGAACTCTTCTTGCTGCAGCACACGATGCGGTATCGCAACTACTCCCTTCCCAATCATGCAACTAAGTGCTTCCACAACACACGCTACTCACTGACGCTGCACAATCATTATACGCTCAAGTGGCTGCCGGGTGGCTGCAGCTCGAGATCGTTGGACACGAAGCTGGCCCACATGCAGCACTATCGGGAGCCGGACAACAAGTATAATCTTACTGATTTGGTTGAGGATCGCAGCGCTTGGAAGTATGCCAATGAGCTGCGTGAGGCTGTCGAGCATGTCTGGAGCCATCTGGATGATGTGCAGGAACAGATATCGTTAGTGGAGCAGGTAACGTTAGAGGAGCAGGAATCTGATCTAGAGCAGGCGCAGGAGCAGCAGCAAATGTTGGAACAGGTTCAGTCTTCAAAAGAATAAAATTAGGATTAGGATCATGTAGAACTAAGATTTTTTTTTTTAGTTGCTATTATTTAAAAGGCATCTTAAAGAAAGCAGCCTTTTAAAAGACGAATCAAATATGACGACACCCGTGTGGGGGCACCAAATGAAGCTATGAGTATTAGAGTATAATAATAATAAAGCTGACAGTTACAGTGGAATTACAGTGCTGTTGGGTGGCAACGGTGGTTAGCAGTTGGTTAACAGTGGCATAAGCATTAATGAAAGATGGAGCGTCGTAGAAGAACAGCAGAACGAGAGAATCGAGTTCGTTAAACGAGGCGTAAAGACCGTCAATGGGAAGTCGTCAAAGTCCCGAGTACCTTAAGTTGTAAAGTTGTCGGTTCTTCGGAGAAATAAGTCGTTGTTTTACAGAGCTGAACATTACGTTGAAAATGCAATGCTGACATGGCTACAAGTTAGAAATGAAGAAAGATAGAGGCGACCACGAAGCTGGGCAAAGACACCAGGACCCCGACAAACCAGATGTCTACTGGGTGTCTATATTTAAAAACTATTTAAGCAAGTAATAACCAATGACAGATATACTGACGTCGTTGTAGACTAAGCAGTCACTTAACTAAACTAGGTATTCATGGTAGAGACCCACGCAGGTTTTGTGAAAGTGAGGAGGAATCCTCATGATGCATGTTATGAGACTCAAAGATATAAAAGAGTCTCCAACCCAGCAGGAGCTGGGGTTGATGGAGGACTTATAGGCTCAGAATGGGCACAGTAGGTCAAATAGGTGGCAGTGCAGGTACCCCAATTTTTAATAATAATACAAATTTTAACGATCCTGAATTAACTTTATGTTATCAATTTAAACAAAGCTATTAAAAAGCGGATGGCCTCAACAATGATATGTATAAGCAAAGATAGTCGAATTCCCGTTTTCATTGGTCATTTGACGAGAGAGACTTCGACTTGCATACACTCTTTGACTCATTGTTTGGGTATATGACAATATATTGAAAACTAAAAAAAAGCAAAGTGTTTGTTTTATATTTAATGTGTCATTCAATTCATACTCATATATTATAAACAATCAATTGGTCATTGTAATTCATATTTCCAAGAAAAATTAACTTTAACAAGCTGCTGAAAAGTATGCAACAAATTGTGGATATCATGACTCAGAGGCAAGGTTGTATCAGATAGTGCCTTATCGCGCGCTTTTCGAATTGCGATTCCGATTAAACAAACTCATTCACCATTCGACACAGTTTGTTTGTGTGTCACTGCGATTTGGTTGACCTTTGAATATGAACAAAAACACCGAGAAACAAAAAGTCGACTCCAGAATAAAAGTGTTCACTGATTGAAGACATGAATCGCGAAGCCTATGTGACGAAGCGCTATAGTTATGGCTACAAGTGATGATTGAACTATCAATCGATGTGTGTGCATGTGTGTCTTAAATATCAAGCCCAACCCAGTCCAGAAAGATAGTTTAGTTTTTAACCGAGTGGCTGATTGAAAGATTTTGTAATAATGTTTTTATTGTAAGCACTAAATCAAGTAGTCATTAAATTACTACTCACCGCACGAAATTATAAAAAAGTAATATAAAAAGGTAAAACCATATACATATGTATATACATGCAAAAACTTTAACAATACATGAAAGCGTTATCACTACTTTGTTGCAAACCAAAACTAAAAAAAAAATAACAAAAAAAAAAGATAATTAATAGAATAATAAGGAATACTATAAACATTTTATCGAAGCTAAGGCATTTATGAGTATGGTATTTTAAAAAAAGCTCGCCTAGTTGTGTAGCATATAGGCGGCCAGAGTGAGGGTCAAGGTGCCACCAAGTGTGGTAATCAGTGTGCCGGCGCCGCCGCGAGTGTTGTTCACACTGGCCAAGAGTACAGGACGTTCATTGGCACGCGCATCCATCCATTCCTTGCAGTCGGTCTCGTTCTTCACAAAGCGGAAGATGGCCTCGACAACGTTAGCGGGCGTGATCTCGGCACACTGCTCCAGATGGTGCAGGACACAGCCCTCGAATCTCTGAAGGTCTACGCAGTGTGTCGGCGTGAAAAGCAGCTCGGGTTGGCTCATCAGATCGGCCACTTGGCCATCCTTTGGCAAATACTGATTGAATGATGCATTGAAGCAGTGGCTGATGCTCTCCTTGTTTGCCTCGAGGCACTCGGGCCCCTGTTCGGCAACAAAGAGTGCAAGGTGATCACCACCACGGGAGCAAGCGAATCCCAACAGTGAGGCACCAAGTCGCATCATGGTGGCCTGCTGACGCAGCTCCTCGACGGTCAGGCAGGGCCTCACTTTCTCATTAAAGGCACGTACGCATTCTTCCGCTTCCGGTGCACGCTGACAGTACTTGTTGAACACTGTGTCCAGCTCACCAATGGGCCGAGCTTCTTCCATTTCAGCCTGCAGCTGGGTCAGATTGGCCAGGCTGCTTAGACAGGAGCCCAGCTTGGCAGCGGCATCCTCAATATTTTTGTACAACGTTGTGTTGTCCACGCCGATCACCTTCTTGCATTTCTCGCGATATACACGCTTAATATCATCTATGAAACAAATGAAAATAACAAAAAACGATCCGATAATTATAAATATATATAGGTAGGATTACGTCACTGTTAACTTACCTATGCTTACGTTCGTATTGCGAAACTCTGGAGGCAGGAACTGTGCAGAGACACTGTCCAGCTGACTGGCGCTCAATTTTTGTGGACTGGGGCTGGCTCGCACCTCCAAGAGGATGGCGCCGAGGACGGCCAACAGGCACACGACCAGCAAAGCGTATTTGTTCATAGCGGCCTCTTTAACAAAGAGTCAGTCGACGTGAGTATGCGATCAGTTACTCAGAAGCCTTGTGTCTGCTTGGTTGTTGTGGCGGCTTCCGTGCCTCCGTACAGTGCGCGTTGCTGTGAGCGAATGAGAGCGTCTGTCGTTCAAAATCGCCAGCAAGTGTGACGCGACTTTGTGCACAGTGGTACACAGTGGTTAAAATTGCACTAGAATTGCTGATTGGCACTGATATCAGGCCGAATGCCGACCGAATGCCGCTCTTTATCACTCCATTTATGGTGGAAAATATAAAAATTTCAAGTTACATTCATGTTTGAATATGTGTGCATGCCACTGTTTTGTATGCAATATGCCAATGGAATATCATTTATATGGATGAGAAATTTTAAGCTTCTATTAATAAATTACCATTATTTGAAAATGTGTCTGCGAATGTATTAAAAAATACCATGTGTCCGAATAAAGTTAAGATATTTTAGTTGAGTTATATTACCTAAATATGCGTTTAACATATGCAGATGGAATAGCTGCCATTTGATTAAATTATTGTTTTTCAGAAACCGAAATTAAAAAATGAAATAAAATAAATAAATATAATTTAATGTACAAATGTTTGGTGCGATTGCACCAATAAGAAAATATAATAAGTAAGTATTCGCAATTCAATCATTGGCAAGTGCACGATATTTTCAGCTCAATCTGTCACATGCAGCACCTAAACTAAACCAATTAGATATGGCAAATTTGATCTACTGCTTAAGCGAAACAAAGTGGTCAAATCGACTGATAATGAAATGAATAACCTATTGGTATGTTGCAAATACATTATACAAAATATGTAGACTTTCGCTTTTATCAAAAGATTGGTATATCAGAAGTGTATATACGATAACCAACGATAACACCTGAGGCAAGAAACTCGTTGGCTCCTTGTGCAGCTTTGTATTTGATATCATTTACGTTCGGGTTTGCAACACTCGACAAGGTGGGCAAAGGCCACAGTCTTTTGTGAATTATATACGCCAAAATTGCTAGCTCTCAAGCATTAACAAGTATATGCAATTACAGATGCACATATGTGAATATGTACGCACCCTATGCTTAGTCGACGCAATCTACTTATGTTTTACATAAGTCGGCCGCTTATCTTATCTGGGTGTTGCCTTTAATGTTTATTTATACGCTCATTGCATTATCGATGTGTGTAGTAACAGCAACGGTGTCACCGACGGAATGCTCTAAATCCAACTGATAGCCACAGAAACTGCAAAGCAAAAACAATAATCACGAAAAACCAAAAACCCAAAGCAACATCGACGACACCCGCAAATATGTTAGCTACAAACATCGTCATTGGCGGCCTCGAGGGTTTGATTGCAGACAAGGGCGTGCCCAGTTGTTCGTGAAGAGGGGGCGCCGAATTCCGTAAATGGCGAACAAATCGTATTTTTTCATCAATTTCAATCCACCGATCGATTGCATATATAAAGGAGCAGTGCCCCGCCCACCACTGCTCCAAGCCATCCCTGTGTACGCCCATGACTACAGCGTTTGCGGAATTTTCATTTAGCTTTCAAGTCGAGCTCATTTGAGCTGATTTCACACTAATGTTTCCGATGTCCAGTACTACAGTTGATTGCAATGATTGCTGAAATTGTAAAAGCTTATTATATGATATATTATATGGCTAGTGTATTTCATAATTATTTTATGCTTCTCGCAGCGGTTTCTGAAGAAAACCTTCAAGCGATATGTGCAAAAGCACAAATTACAAGAGAGATTGTTGCAGCAGGGTGTAGCCAACTGAAAAATACTCTGATACCAATAAGTTATAGTATCTAATAAGCCTTTGAAGGAGGTTCCAAGTAATCTATCTTCCTAGTTTGGTAACTGCAGCTCTTAAGTAGCGGCAGACAGATCTCTTAGGGGAGTTATAAATGCGGACTTATAAATTTATACTTTCTCAAGTGTCGGTTTTGGCCATAATGGGCGCAGTTGCGGGCGTGGCCATAAACATCGATTGTATCGATTGTTAAAGACGGATTCCAGTGATATACCTACGATATAACCATTTCAAATTTTTAGTGACGGGGGTTGGGGGCAGCGGTAATATATGAGGCGGGACCGCAAAACAGTATACGTTTCAAGTTTCAATTCTCTATCTCTAAGGGTGTCGAAAAAAGCTACATTGCACAAAACCTATATACTATAATACGTTCGTTATCAGAGTACAAAAATAAAGAGAAGCAGGGGAAAAATGATATGTCCATATAGACGAAGCATTACGCTACATGTCAGCTAATTTGTTAGATTATGCTTTATAGGTTCATATAGATATTTGACATTACACTTATTTTATAGTCAGAAACAGTAGGTGAACCAAATTGTACGAGGTAATTGGACGTTTATTATACGCGCACACAGCGAGCGAATTATAAACGACCAATTATTTGTCGATATACAAGAAAATTATAGTTATTCAGAAGTTTCCCATATACGTTTCCTGTAAACCATTAATGAGCTGACCTGTTCGAATCATTAAATATATTCATCATACATCGTACTCACTACTCAAGAAGTGCCTAATCAACCTAAGCAAGTTGATAGGTTCAGTGCTGAAACCCGCGCTTGAATCATTTAAACGAACTTCAAGTGATTATTTGTTCAGTACGTACCACGCTCAGATGTGTGTACACATGTCGCTTTAACAATGCCTCAACTGCGATCTTAGTTTATAGTCTGCTATAGCAAAACCTCAAGTTCATGCATCGAAACCGGTTATGCACGATAGAGCAGCGAGCGTTTACAAACGTTCAAAGTTCAGCAAGAACAGCCAAAGCGGTTGCTAACTACGTAATGGCTGTGATAAGCGCTTATCGCTCTATTTACCCATATGGGTGAAAAAATAATCCAGCAAAGTGGGAAGCGGGAAACGACGTGCCGCACTTATGCACGGTGCTCTGTGATCGGTGACCAAAGTACAAGTCATCAAGATATCGAAGCACACTATCGAAGAACTATAAAGGTTCATATTGGAGTGGGAGTGGAGTGGGTATCCTAATACTGTTCTTCAAATAAAGTCGTCCAACAAAATCGATTATACCGAACTGTTCTTATAGTCGAGTTTCTCAATTTCCATGCTGGTGTAAATTCTCCAAATAAATTTCATTTCAATCCTCGATGCATATATAAATATACTCTAATTTAATTGGCCAATTTAACTTTACAAATTTCTTGAAATTGCTCTCATTTCTCAAAGTAGTCATTGGGTTCATGGTATACAAAAATAAAGAAATCAATGAGATCAATATGTTAATATGTTTCGACTGTAATTTGGGCGTTTCGATCTTGATAAAATTTGTGAAGTTGATCAATAATATATCAGTGTATATAATATATGACTTAGAAGCCACTGCTTTTATTAAAAATTAAATTTAAAATTGATTAATTTGTGACTTTTGTTGTTATATGAAATCGAAAATGTGTTGATATTCGAGAAGCGGATGATTTATACTGAAGTTGTGTATGGATACTTAGATTTGGCGATAAGTTTGTTATAATACCCTGAACCCACTGATAATGCGTAAAAATTGTATAATGGGCTTTTGGAAAACGGGCCGAAAGAATCATCTTCGACCTTCATTCTATGTACATATGTTCTTTATAAAAGGGTATACCAAAAAACTAAATGAATATTTTTATATTGAGCTGATCTGGTTGATGGCGCAGACTAATTGCATAGCATACTTTTAGGAGCGAATGAAAATAAAACAGCCACGCAAAATTCAAAAAGCAAATTGCAAATGCCATTTTTCAGCCATAGATGATTGCATCGAGCTCATGTGCAGCTACATCGTTGGTGATTGGTGTGTGTGTGTGTGTCTGCTGCTGTGCATGTGGGTGGCAACATCGAAGGCAGCCTTGTGTTGATTGTCTTCTCGTCTGCTTAATGAGCTTAGTTGTTGAGTGCTTTAGCAACCAATTAAGATTACAAATATATTTAGCAAGCTAATGAATTATAAACACAAAAAAAAGATGAACATAATAATAATTATAAGAGCGTGCTGGGTATAGTTGGTTTGGGTGAGGTGAGTCCGGAGCGTGGCCATGGCTGTTGCAATAGCACGGGATGCTTTTAAATGAAATTAAGCTAATTTGGGAAACAGCCAACGTGTCGTCATGCACCTTCCACTTCGGAACCTGTCTCGTCCCGGCTGTAGTTTAATTCAATGCGACACACACACACACGCACACACACCCGACCTCATCTACGAGTGAATGCGAGTGTGGGTTGTATCTTCGTTAGCTATTTGGAGCACATGCCACCTGTCCGAGCGTTCGCTCTCTCGTCTAGCCCTGTGCTCCTGCTTGCTTGTATGTTTGTGCTGGCCTGTGTATTGTAATTTATTATCCTGCATGGCAAAAGGGATTTTCATCAATTAATCATGCCGACGATTCAGCTGCAGTTGGACAACCAGAACAACAGACTGCTTGTCCCGCACTTAATCCTGCCTTACCACATACTCTGTCGCTGAGAGTGGAGCTCAAGTTGATTCCAAGCAGAGCTCCAGTCAAGGTCTGCAGTTTAATTACTGCTATAAGCTCAGTTTGTAGCTTGGGATCAATACTGAATGTCGTTTGATTTATTTTAAAAGTAGTCTGACAATATAGATACTTAGATGATTAATACGATGTTAGGTATTTGTAGATAATTCACTATCAATTGCAATTAAGCTACTTACATGTTTAAAGTTTGATTTATTCTATTGTGCTGGCAGTTTTATATAAATCACGTTATTTCCGATAAAAACTTTCTTATGAATAATAATGTCAACAAGTAAGAGATGCTAATCAATCATCACCTAAATATAATTTTTTAATATATTATTCCAAGCGGCGAATTACGTATTTCGTATTTCTGAAATTTCTTCCAGGTTCTATGCGAACCTCTGTCGACTAGCAGTTTGACATTCAAAATTATTCGACAAGATGTTGCCTCGTCGCTCTGGCAGACGAAGTGGCAGCACATTTCTAGAATATTCGACCTTATTGCCATTTATGTAAGCCGACAACGGCTTAATGGAATCTCTGCTTAGAACTTATCAACTAAGAGTATTTCATTTCTATAGCACGAGATTAAATGATTTTGATGAGATTTGCATCAATCGAAGTTAAAGTAACGTCAGCAATTATGCGTGTTTGCGGTATTTGGTGTGGTGACAATAACGAAAGTGGCTTGAGTAATATTTATGTATGTCTACAGATTATTTCATGTCTATGCATAAATTGCACAACTTTATGGTGCCACATCCCTCAATTTTTTTTAGGTGATAATCAGATAACCCATACCAATTGGAATTTTCAACATCTTCCTTCAACTCTTCCGCTGCCGGCAGTGTCCCAACAAAAACTAATACCATGGTCTTCCCCTTAGTTGTAGGTGTCTGTGGGAGAACCCCTATTTGAAGTACATTTATTTTAGTGATTTATGAAGTGGTTGGCATACAGTCAAAGACACCTCTACGCACACCCATGTAATGCAAGCAAAACTATTTGAAGTTGTTGTTGCTCTTGATTTTCTTGTTGCCCCTATCAGCTTTAAGTGCATCTTTGAGCCATTCAATACATCAAATATTTAAAGGGAAATGCGTGCTCTAAAGAATTATTTAATTTATTTTCCGATTAGTTTATTATGCAAAATTTAATTTGAATAAACGAGCAATTAATTGAAGGGTTACAGGAGCCGTGGCATATATTGCTCACAGATTTGTAAAACGAGAATAAACAGCTTGGTTGCCGACACTAAATTGCTGCACGTGCATGTCGGTGTGTGGCATTGATGTTTATATTTGACGCTTGTTTTGAAGCAGAGTTGCAAGTGACCTAATCCGAAGCAATCTGAACGGACCTTGGCTGACCTGTGTATGCCTGCATTTCAGCTTACAAGCTGGCTAAAAATTTTTCGAATGGCCTTTAGCATTTAACCACGAAATATATTTTCAATTTAGGTTTTCCCATGACACATGCAAGTACACGATTACCGCACAAACCAGAAATAGCAATGAGCTAAATTTTTTAAATTTACTATCCACTTGTGCATGTCATTCAACAATATTCAGGTCAATATATAGTAGGGAATTGATAACTATTAGTCAGCCACTTCTCCTAAGCCTGATTTGTCCATGTGAATACAGTTTGATGAGCAATGAGTTAAACTACACATTACACAGGCCATTCAAAGACTAATATTAACTTTAACAATTCTATTGGCTTATTAGTTAAGGTTAAGGTTAAATAATATTGAAATAAAAGTTTTAAGTGAACCTTTGGGCATTTGATAAAGAAATTTTCGCGGTTTACCTGTTTTCAAATTGTTCACCAGCTTCTAAGCTTATTTAAGCCATAAATTAGCTTGCTCTCATGACTGTTGCAGTTGTTGTTGCTGTTGTTGTCGTTGTGGCTTGTTGCAGCTAAAGCTGTTCTGCATTGTGATGTAATGTGACACCAGCTGCTTAATGTTTTGGTTAAAAGCATTTTAAGTGAAATGCAACTCACACACATACGCAGGGCTAAATGAAGGGAGCGGGTGTGGAAGGGTAGCAACTCCGCGTTGCACGTTGCCAGTTTGGGGAAAGCTGCTGCTGTCGCTGCTTCAGCTGCACGAGTACAATAACTCAGCGTCCTTTACTGGGTACAAGTACAAGGTACTGGCGCACAGCCACCACAGAAAGAATACTCTGGTCTGAAGGGGTCGACAAGGAGATGCCCTGAAACGGAGTCATCTGTATATGAAATCGATTAAGACCCAAGTTTTGGCATACTCAAATGTAAGCAAACAGCTATGCAAGTGTAATTAATTAAGTTCGTGTCTCTAATACGATCTCGACTAGCCTTTACATTTGATTAATAAGAAATCAATATTAATTAACTAGGTCGACGTATACTATTCTCCAGGTTTTATAGTCTCTGAGATAGCCTTGGAGATACAAATGGACAGGCGGCATTTATCGCGAATATAAATACTTCTTCTGTCTAGGTCATACTTTTGCACAGCTTCATAATACCCTTTCTATCAGTTTTAAATGAATTCAGGGTATAACACATACCCTGGTAATTTGCTTAAGCGAAAGTTTGCAACATATGAAGCAAAAAACGATGCAACTAGCAGCAATAGCCAAGGATGCCAGACTTGGCCAGCAAGCAGCAAAACACGTCGACGAGTTGTACTGTTGTACAGTGAGCACCATCGAGTATGCTGCAATAATAACTTTAAAAATACATTTTGTTGATCTAAAGGAGTAAACTAACAGGAACCTCCTTTTGACTTTAAATTAATACACTTTTTTCATCGAGCACTAGCAAAATAGTCAAGCTGGTCAAGAGAGAAATGCACCTGAATTGTGATAAACAGCGAAAAGTTTGCCAAAAGAAGGCCCGCTGTTTAAGGGGTAGAATGAGAAAATTGGTAAGAAGGATCATTTATTGACTTATTGAAAATATAATTTATTTGAATAGTAAGCTTACAATACAGTTCGTAAGCGCGACCAGTTGACCAGAACATTTTGAAGCTTAGCTGTTGACTGCACATATTGAATTGACAGTCACAATATGAGCCCACTGTGCAGCACATGGAGACGACAGAGAAGGGGTACAACAGCGACTGCACAACATCATTCATTTATGCTCAGGTACATTTTTGTGTACGCACACACACACACACACACAATGCAGCAAGACTGGCTTCGTTTAGTGTTTAATTTTGCTTGTGGTGTCTGGTGCATACCCCAGAGGCGCTTTACATAGTATAAGTCGGCTCCTTGGATGAAAAACTCATTACTTCCCAACAATTTCAGCAAAGCATTACTTTTTGCGGTTATATGTTGACTGGGATAATTGTGTTCCTATAGATTACCAGATTACCAGATAAAAAATTAAATTAGAATGTCAAAAATAGATGACTTCAATCACGAAAGCATCAAATTTGTAGGTCAGATAAGGATTGCTATAATCTATGTCTATTTGTATTAGCTTTAGCGAATACTCACGCCTTCAACTATTAACGGATTGCTCTCATTTTTTTCGGCCCCCGCCCCAAAAATTCAAGAGCCTATATCTCCCGCAATTTTAAAAGCTGACTTGGAGGATAGTATTATTATGAGACGATATTACTTATTGGTATCCGAATATTTCGCAGTTGGTTACGCCCGACCGCAACGTTCTCGTTTAATTTAAAAACAAAAATTTATGAGTTTATCTAGAGTATTAGTAGAGTAACATATATGTAGATGATGTAAGGTAATTATCTATGTCTTGGACATAGCTTCGTGTAGTTGTTGCTAATCGTGTGCACGACGTTGATTCTCGGCGGCGATCACTTGTGGAATGTCGGGCAAAAAACCGAGCTTCTCAAATTTGGAATAGACACGACGCTGCAACTCCGGCTGGTATCGCCAAATACTGTCATCCACAATGGGATTGAGAAGGTGCGTCTTGTTGACCGGCTCCCGATAATGCTGCAGCTGGGCGAACTCAATTGGCACAGATTTCGCAAAGCATTCCCCATTATTTGCATGAAAGAGTGGCAAATGATTGTGTAGCCCAACCGCAAATTGCGTGGAGTGAAAACATTTTGTGGCCGTATCGCGATCACTGTGTTCCGCCACGCGTTCCACATGCTGCAGCAAATAATAAAAGCTGGGCAGGTTCTTGTATGTCTTTGGCCGATCCGGATAATGGGGAAAGTAGACGTTACGAAAGCAGATGGCAGCCCATGCCTTGCATCCCATCGGAATTGCTTGATAGCCTGGCACCTTGTGCGCCAGCTCGATCAGATCCGACAATTTGGTGGCATTTCCCAGCGGCATGATGACTTCATCGATATCAAAGATGCCTATATAGTCGAATTTGTACATGTTGCGGTAGAAGCAGTCGTTGTATGGTATCATCTCATTGAGTATGCGATTGAGCTGGTCTACTTGCATCGCGTAGTGATGAAAATGTCGTCCCGTGTGTGGTTCTCCACGGCCCATCGATAAGGGGCGCAGCTCGACAAAACCCGCACTGCTAGTTACATAATCGTTTAGCACACGCGTAATATTTGGATGCATCGGGGCATCGTAGAAGACAACCTTGCTGACACCCATCAGCCGCATTAATTCAAGCCATTCAATCAGACGTGCAGATATGTCATGGTAGAGGAAGTCCAAGGCCTTTACGCAGACCATTAAGCGCAACGGCTTTCTTGAATTATCTTTATCCTTCACAGGCTGATCATTCTGTTGCGGCATGCCGACCGTATTGATAACCGGTTCGTAAACGACCCGCAGCAGATTTCTCGCCTTGTCACAACGCTGGGCTACCAGGGACACCATTTCGGGTGCCTCCTTTTCCGTTTTGGGCAGGGGGCAGCTGATAAGCGTCGGGAAGATTTTGTTTGCCGAATCGTTCCAAATCCAAATAACCTTATGATCACTTACATTAGTAACTACTGGATCGATGCGGTTCCTGAACCACATTTGACAATAGAACTGGGGATACGTGACCTCGTTCTGTTGCCCATAATGATTGATCATGCTTAGCACTCGGACAAGCGGCGCCTCTGTAATTTTCTCCCTGTTGTCATAGTACGCACCAAAGAGTTGATATGTCAGGTTCTCTATGTGAACCGTCTGCCAATAGTCGTTGCTAAAATCAATGTCCAAAGAACTAGCAACTTTTCCGCAATTGGGCTGACCAGCGGGTCTTAGCAACAGTTCCTCCAGCGGGAACGAGGGCAACTCTTCTCGTATGAATTTCAATCTCTCTTCCCAGCTGGGCTCTAAAGCAATAATAATTAGATTAATATTAAAATAGTGGCAATAGGTAATTAGTTTCGCACCATTTCTTTTGTCAACCAGCAGCTCATCGATAACAACAATTCGTTCGGACCAACGACTGTGCTCATCACAATTTTTGTAACTGAAGAGTGCGATTAGTATGATTATATTTATGGAGATGATCAAGAGCAATATCCTAGTATTTCTCGCACGAATTAACTGCATATTGAGTTCTGAGCTGTTCTGCTTTTCCGAAACGCTCCAATTTTGAATTACCACACTGCGCCTCTCAACGATGTTTGATCTTTCACAGCTTTTTCCAGAACACTGTCAGCAGCACCGTTCTGCTTGAACGCAACCCGCAACGAATGCTATTGCAGTAGCGTTGACATAGACGTAACACTTTATAGTGATAAAAATAGTTTTATACTCTAGTGTTTATACTTTGATTCCGAAAGTATCATTGTATATTGGTTTTGTGTAATGTCCGTCATGCTGTCTGTCCCTTAGAGATACCGACTTGGAACTTGGAAAATATACTGGTCTATGCACGCGTCAGACACAGTGTAAAAATTGCAGTGTTTCGTCCACTAGGTGGTTAGGAAATCGATAAATCGATATTCGCAAATTGATAAATCCACATATCTATCACAATTTTAAGGCTACTGTCACCAAAGTTGGTTGGTAGGTTATTGGCGATGTCCTTCAAAGATTGGAGTATGCCACGCACACCTCCACCGCCACAGGCCCCCGACCCAAAAATTTTAAAGGGCTATATCTTCCGCATGTTTTGAGTTAGAGCCGGCATATTTGGTAGGTACATTACTGGTAGCCCACTTTAAAGCTCGATAGCAACATCCCGCCTCCAAAATTCCCAGAAGCCTGCATCTCCGGCGGCGGCTGCGATAGAAATGAGATCAATATGGGAATATATTTTCGACCATTACTTGGGTGTTACCTATCCGAACTTGATGAAATTTAAATGGGCTGTTGATCAATAATATGCATATGCATATTATGTATTAATTAGAAGATTCTGTTTTCAAAATTGAAGCATTAATCGCCTTCGGAAAACGAAATGTATCGATATTCCTGAAACGGTGGCAATTATCGAAAAAAAAACGGAATCTGCGGCTAGTATTAGAGAACCTATGTTCCAAATTTAAAGTCTCTAGCTCGTATAGTCTCTTAGATCTGCGTGTTCGTACAGACGGACAGACGGAAATGGCAATATCGACTCGGCTTTTGATCCTGGTCAACATATATATATTTATATATACAAATATATATACCTTATGGGATCGAAGATGCTTCCTTCTGCATGTTCCATTCATTTTCACAAAACTATTATACCCTTTTTACCCATTTTCAACATATAGACATATTTATATATGTACATCTATATATCTGTGTTTGGATATAGCTGCAAATTGAGTATTCATGGTAGAGTCAAAATCAATCAAAATCAGACAAACAAGCACACTCTCAAATTCAACTCTGTTAACAGTTGTCGGCTCTGCAGTTGGCTTCTGTTGCATGCACGGAAACGGCAAGATTCGCTTTTAGTGCAGGTGGCAGACTGTGTGTCAGTCGCCCGTTGAGTGCCACAGATGTGGCATATAGCCGCATAGAAAACTGCTGATGAACAAATAAATGCTAATAGATTGTCTGCATTTGATAACCTACATATAAAGATTGTCACATATTTGTTTACTGTCCTAAGACTATATCCAAACGGGCCACTCAATAATATGGTAGGAAGTGGCTACCCAGACGGAGCTGGCGAGAAACCTTTCTTTAATAAATATAAATAAATAAATATGATTTCTCTCTTAAGACTATAGACTAACTTTAAATGTCAGTTCTTTTGAGTGCCAGAAACTGATTTGGGTCTAACGGCCAGCGTTTAACACTTAACGCCGTCATAAAGTGCCGGGGGGGTCAAGAAAAATTCTAAAACATTGCACAACAGACACAAAATGAGCAAAAAGTGCGCAGCTTGCCAGATTTGCTTTTAAAAAGCGCGCTGGGATTGAAATTGGCTCCGAGGCCAGAGCCAACTTGCTGTGTAGTCAGACCCCAGCACCAGCCCAAGTTCCAGCCACCCAGCCCCAAGCTCTTGCCGCAGCACCAGCCTCAACCTACCAATTCTCAATTCCCAGCAACAGTGCCTGGCCCAGAGCATCCCATTCATGCACACATACTTACATACTTCACTCCGCACAGTCAGAGCGCACTTACAAATGCGCTTTTAACTTAAATGACAGTCCTAGGAGGGGCTGCTGGCAGCTGGAACCCTTAGTACACTTCCTGCCTGTTTAAGATCCCGGGCAAAGCTCAGCCAAGAGAAGAAAGTAAATACGCATTGTAATTTTTTATATTAAACGTACCACCCAGCTAGACCCCCCACTTTCCCATGTATTACAACAATTTGATGTAAATATTGTATTAGTTGAGCCAAAGTGTTGAGTAAATTTATTGGTAGCACATAAATCGCTTTCTGAATGGACGTTGCGTAGCACGTTGCCACACCCGCTGCCATTTGACAAACTTCCACACGGATTGTGTGTGTGGCCACTTGGCACGTAAAAAATGAGTCAAGGTATAGGTAAATTTATGTTCACAAGATTACTGTTCGCTTTCAACAATTGTGCACAATGCTTACGTATCGATGTATCTATTCAATTGCTAAGCCAACTTTACTTTTTATACAAATGCAAAACAAGTTATAAAAATAAAATATAAACTTGAACTTGGATGGATGCTTGCATCCATATTTATATTTTTTATATTCCAAAATTGCACACAAAAAAGTATCTATATATATATCTTACTTCTGGGACCATCATCATTAACAATATGCAACTGAAACTCAAACGTGAATAGATTTGGTATTTAAATTTAGTATATCCTATTGTTAAATAACAGTATTGTTGGACCAGCATATAATTAGTCAATTTTTCAATGCTTATTTCCTTAACAAGCCTAAAAGAATGAGCTTCAAACTTCAATGAACTAAATTTTATAGTGGAAAGCAATCAATGGTTAATTCAGATAGTTTTCAGCCGTTGAAAGTCGAATCAAGTGCCCCAATACATGGTATTCTCGTGCTGTTCAGCTTTATATTATGTTGTTTAATTTAGTTTTGCTTCAAGCTGCGAGCCAATAGAGTAAGAGAACACTATTGGTATACATATACATATACATATACATATATATATACATATACATATACATATACATATACATATACATATACATACACATATACATATACATATACATATACATATACATATACATATACATATACATATACATATACATATACATATACATATACATATACATATACATATACATATACATATACATATACATATACATATACATATACATATACATATACATATACATATACATATACATATACATATACATATACATATACATATACATATACATATACATATACATATACATATACATATACATATACATATACATATACATATACATATACATATACATATACATATACATATACATATACATATACATATACATATACATATACATATACATATACATATACATATACATATACATATACATATACATATACATATACATATACATATACATATACATATACATATACATATTCATATACATATACATATACATATACATATACATATACATATACATATACATATACATATACATATACATATACATATACATATACATATACATATACATATACATATACATATACATATACATATACATATACATATACATATACATATACATATACATATACATATACATATACATATACATATACATATACATATACATATACATATACATATACATATACATATACATATACATATACATATACATATACATATACATATACATATACATATACATATACATATACATATACATATACATATACATATACATATATATTTTTAATCGGACATCATGAAAGTGAATTTATGTTTGTTCGATCATTTTAGGATTAAGCTTATGAGATTTTGCATTTTAATTTAAGAATTTATTTTAGTAAATGATAGAAGGAAAAGAAATATTTTTGAAAACGCATTTGAAATTTATATGAGATATTTTAGAATCTGTGCAAATTTGCACTCAATAATTTAGATTGTGACTAATTGGATACTCGGCACAAGCTTTCCTTGTGTTTAATATGGGCCAACGTTGAATTTGGTTTCGTTGTGGCCAATGCTCAAATATTTACCAGCCATATACTGCGAACTGTTGCCATGCCTTTGGACTTTGACATTTTTCATTTATCCATCCGCTGCTTTGGATGCTGTTGTTGTTGTTGCTTTTCCTTGTTCGCCCAATAACCCCATTTAAACTTATGTCAGCCGGAGCCAAATGAAAGTTTGCTCTTTTGCTTTGCCTCAATAACACTCGACATCAGCAAACAAAAATGTTGCCATTAGTTAAAGTTGACTTACTGTATACCAATCACATCCCCAGCCCCAACCCCAACCCGAACCCCATCCCTTTCCTTTTCCTTTTCCGTTTCCTTCCATTTCTTTTTGGGTGCGACCGAGTCCCATAATAAGTTTGGAGCGCAACTTTGTACAGTTTTTGAAGTGCAGCTAATAAGAAATGCGTGAAGTGTTGCTCCAGCGTGTCGGCCAAGTGTGTTGAGTGTGTGCGGCTGGTGTAGTGATGTGTGTGTCAGTGTGCTTCTATGTGTGCATGAGGATATGTGTGTGTGTGTGTGCAAATATTTATTTTGAAACTCGTCAAGTTTTGCGTGCGATTGGAATTGAAATTGGGCTTTGAGGCAGAACTCGAAATCCGAATCGCAATTCCAGACTGCACACGTTTGCTCGCTCTTTTGGTCAGCTTTCAGCTTAAAACATTTCAAATCCCCATACTTTGTCCAAAAGGAATCTGACTTTTTGTATACGTAAGCAAGTATTTTTAAAATAGAAAACCGTAAGAAGTAAACAATGCAGTAGATCCGAAAATTGACTAAGGTATAAAATAAATAATACAAAAAAAAATATATTGAATTGGAGAACAGTGGCGATTAGCTTATCTGACTTTGTGTAGAGTATTTTCCTGTCGAGCATTTCAAACTCAAGCGATCTTTCAAAATGTATTTACTTAGTCCTGGTTTCGTGTCAATTACCTAGAAAGTATTTGAACAACAATAAAAACTATACTAGCACCCAGCCAAAACACACATTCGTAGTTAGATAGATTCACAAAAGCACATAAAATATATTTTAAAAATTCCTTAATGTAAGGTTACTCTTTCAAATGTGTACATATCTTTTATATGCTTGCATTTTTAGTTCTTCATTCATTTTCTGCAATATTCCCGCTAAAAGTCGGCAAGTCGGCGTGGAGCTGCACTTGCCTTGATGCATACATTTGAAAACAAAATAATCATTTTGTAAAAAAATAATAATATAAAAAATAAAATAAACAGCTAAATAGACTAAATGACGCTGCGTTTATGTAAAGTTCTGATGCGACAATGCATACTTGTTTTACGATAGTCCCAAAGCGCTCTCGATTGAATTCAGAATGCCAAGTGTGCGATGTCTGAAATATCAGTGTCAAAGCTAACTTTCCAGCTGCCATATAATATCAATAGCATATTGTACAAGTTCTACAAATTCTACAAATATAACAGAATTAATACAAAAGGTAAGACAGTAATGAATAGAAACGCATCAAAAAAGAGATATTACTCAGGGCAATTGCATTCTTTCTTGGACCTCTATTTTCCACACACTGGTGAGAATTTCTGAAAGAGGTGAAACGCACCTGATATAAATATATACATAAAATAGATAGATATAGGTTTATATAGATCATGCATGCATGCACATATACATATATATTTATAGAACATGTGCGTATCTTTAAGTCATTTTGTCTCTTCTGTACTAACTTTAGCTTTCACAAGATGAAGAATTTTGCCAATCCAAGGACCTTGTTTAAGTCAAGCAACAAAGATGATTTCTCTACTCAACCAGTTAAGATGGATTCGAATAATAAGAGCTGCAACAACAGGGACCCGGATTCAGCCTCGGTCAGCGGCAACTACAAGAGCAACTTGAATGCAGAACGCCGGAGCAACGATGGCGACAACGCTTCCTCGCCAGAGTCGAGGGCACGTTTGGATGTGGGTGAGCGCACATCTGATACGGATAATAATATGCCATTGGGGACGTGCGATCCCACTGATGGAGCTGAAGCGGTTAAGGACAGCATTGAGTCATTGGATGACAGCAGTGAGACGGAGCAGTTAAGTGAGCCGCAACATAAATTGCAAAATGAGTGGACGCTATGGTATTTAGATATTGATCCCACCAAAGATTGGGAGGAAAACCTACACGAGGTTTCCACTTTCAATACGGCTGAGAACTTTTGGAGTCTGATTCATCATATTAAAAAGCCGACGGAGATCAAAATAGGCAGCGACTATTGCCTGTTCAAGAAAGGCATACGGCCCATGTGGGAGGATGAGGCCAATGTGAAGGGCGGGCGTTGGGTAATCAACATCAACAAGTTTAATAAAAATGCTTTGGATAATGTCTGGTTGGACACCATGATGATGCTGATCGGCGAGAGTTGTGAAAACTCAGAGGAGCTGTGTGGTGCTGTCGTTAACACTCGATCCAAAAACAGCAAGATATCGATATGGACAGCCAATGGGAACGATGAGGCAGCCGTCCTCGAGATTGGTGGCAAGCTGCGTGATGGCCTGCGCTTGAATGGCGAGTATCAGCTACGCTATCAACTACACGCGGACACCATGGCCAATAAGAAGTCCATGGTCAAGTCCATCTACACATGCTAGAGTTCAGGCAACTTCTGCCCTTAACAATTGCCTCACACTTCAAATCTGTAGACTTATTTGCATGTTAATCCTTTTCTTCACACATCATTCAGTAACTCCAATGACTGTAGCCAAATTCGCAGTTTAACCTTTGTTTTAAATTGATTTACCTCTTTTGGAGTTATTGATTGTCAAAATTAAAACCAAAATTTTTAGTTCTATAAATATCAAGTTGTTATTTGTTAAGTTTGCTAACTCAAATTTGTTAAAACTTTTTATTGACTGATAGATTCTTAATATCAAAAGCAAAATTGTTAGTTATCACATAAATTCGATGTTGTTATCCATATGTCGACAATTACCCCCAAGAAATCTTCTGTTAATATAAAAAATAAATTAAAATTAAGTTTGCATATAGTGAAATGTACGTGAAATAAATAGGTATAAACATCAGCAACGATATGACTGGTCGTCGAAAGGGAGGAAAAGGAATGGGAAAAGGAGGCGCTAAGGTGTTGCCAGATTACATGCAGGGCACTAGCAAGCCGGCCATTCGCCGTTTGGCCCGTCGTGCTGGAGTCAAGCGTATCTCTGGCTTGAATTACGAGGAGACTCGTCGTGTGCTCAAGGTATTCTTGAAGAACGTGTTTCGGGATGCCGTTACTTACGCTGAGTATGCCAAGCGCAAGACCGTCACTGCTAGGGACGTAGTCTACGCCTTGAAGCGCCAGGGACGCCGTTTTGGCGGCAGCACTTGCGGTGAATTTCGTATGATATGTAACTGTATTAGAATGAATAATCGATACACCTATACATATAAAAATCAGCGTATTTAATCCTTGATCTACTTAATCTTGAAATATTGAGCATATCTATGCAGTTGTAATTGCACAATGTATTGACGGCAAAATATTCCATTATTATAAAGCATATACAGTAAACACACTTATGTGGCACTTGCTTGCAACTTTATTGCAATATTCTGCATTCAATAGATCTGGTAAGAAGTTTCTGATGATGCTGATCGGCGAGAGTTGTGAAAACTCAGAGGAGCTGTGTGGTGCTGTTGTTAACACTCGATCCAAAAACAGCAAGATATCGATATGGACAGCCAATGGGAACGATGAGGCAGCCGTCCTCGAGATTGGTGGCAAGCTGCGTGATGGCCTGCGCTTGAATGGCGAGTATCAGCTACGCTACCAACTACACGCGGACACCTTGGCCAAAAAGAAGTCTGTGGTCAAGTCCATCTACACATGCTAGAGTTCAGGCAGCTTTTGCCCTAAACATTTATCTCACAATTCAAATCTACAGACTGATTTGGATGCTGTCTCATTACACATCATACATAAAAAAAAGACAGTCACTCTTGAGTATAATAAAGTAATTCTAATGACTATACCTTAATTCGCAGTGAATTCCGTTGTTTTAAATTCATTTACCCTCTAGGGAGTTACTGATTGTCGATACCAAACTCAAATAGTTACTTAGCACATAAATTTCATGTTTCTAGATACACATATGTAATCTAATTATAGAAACTAGCGCTAAATTTATTTAATTACCAATATACAAATTGTTCACAAATTAGTGATAAACTTTTAACAAGTAGAAAGGTTCAGTTGCTATTCGTTGGTGAGCAGCGTATTACGCAGTCGGTTATGCTTGACGGCTCTTAGTTTTGTTTTCCGTTTGGCATTCGGTCAATTGGACTACTCCGTCTGCTTGGAACTGTTTGGGGACCACGTCGTTAGCTGGACTTATTTGGCGCACGGCTTCACAAAACTTGGCCCCGCTCAATTGTTTGATTTATTGACGTTTATTGGCAGTTGGCATTTTATTGTGACTATTTTGGTTGCCGCATAGAGCCGTCTGTGGGAGAGCAGGTCAGGTGGTCCCGCCACATGGTTTCCAATGTTTATGCTCGCCACGCACCCTCCTCTCCTCCATGCACACTCACACAGACCCTCTCTGAGGTTTTGACCACTTGCCATTGTTGTTGCTGTTTCGTTGCCTAGCACTGGAACGACAGCCAGCAGGCCACGGGTCAGTCGCAAGCCGTTAACCATTTTGATTGGATTTTTTCTGGTTTTCTTTTTTTTCTATGCTTTGTTCTTAATGTTGGTTGCGTTGCCTTTAGTTTTTCGTTCGGTTAACAATATGTTTTTGTATACATTGCCATTGAGAAACATTTCCATCAAACATAACTTAACAGTTGTTGTCGAATCCTTTGAACTGTCAATTGCCAATTGACTGCTAACTAACCTTTAAATCACATCAATCCCTTCATACAATACAAACTGAAATCGCATTTCAGCCTCCCAAAAGCAGTTGTGCGACGGAGCAAGAGCTGAATTAAAATTCATTACCAAACAATTTTGTGACAAAAAAAAAAGCCTCCAATATTGGAGCCAACTGCGATTGCTTTGCCGTCAACGGTTTGGCCAAAGGTCAAGGCGATATTGTTGGTGCCATAAATATGAATGCTGCTTCTAAGTTGGGAGTGCTCCCAACGTATTTGGCATTGATTTATAGCATTTAATTTCATTTTATTGCATACACACGGGGTGGTGGCAGTAAATTAGTTGTAATTGCGTCCTCGTCCAAAAAGAAAAACTTGACTCTGAAATTGATTAAAACGCTTTAATCGGCAAGCAATTATCGTTAAGCTTTCAAAGTGGCTTAAAAGATATTGTATAAAAGTATGTACAAAAAAAAATAATCGTTTAAGAATGGTGCTGCATAATGGAAAAGCGAAAGCTAATGGGAATTTCTGAAAAATATGAAAGAATTAACTTTTAGATTTTTTCGATTATCGGTTATTGGATGAAAAACAAGTAACTCGCAACAGCTTTCGTCTGTCAGAAAGAGTTCTGGAATCCTATATACATACATGCATATATATATATACAGATAAGTTGTACATATATATACATATATGTACATACATTTGGACATAAGTTAATTCAGAAGATATTTTTTTTTCATATTTAAAGCGTTTCTTGCATATCCATCCTTTATTATTTCCCATGCCTTGACTTTCTAAATTCACAAAGCACTGACGGTGCAAGCATTTCTGCGATCTTGGGCTTGGGGACTTTCCAACCCTTAAGCCACTCGATTCTTGTTGGAATAAATACAAATAAAATAAAACCACATATATTTAGAGTGGTGACTTCAAGTGTGGCACAAACGAAACCGTCACAGAGCCCATTTTGACGTGCTGAAAATCGAAAAATATGCAAAATATATGGTGCAGACGGAAAGGCGCAAAAGGGGAAAGCAGACCACACACAATTTTAACAATTGGCAGCTCTGCCAACCCCGTCCATTCCAAAAGTGGAGCAAAAGAAAATGTGGCTGAACGCAGCCCAACTACACCCCTGACGGCGCTAGCTAACGGGTCAGAATCTGGCGGGCCCCACAGGTGGCATTTGTGTTGTAAAACGTCGATTTACATGCGTGTTATGTGCTAGCTAAAGGGCGTTGTTGAGTTACCTCTCGGTGTGGATGCCGCTTCTGGCGCTCAGCGCATTTCAATTTATTTATTTTTATTTGCGTATGCAAAATAGTCGGCTTGATTTTGGTTAACACACACGCACACACACACACATCAGCGCGCAAACACTTAGTGTGAAAGTGCTTTTCCATTTGCGGCAAGGAGTGACAGAGGTATATACACATATATTCACACACACACACACAGACATATAGAACAGGAGTGACTTAGATGACAGCCAAAGTGATTGCAATATCTCTGTACTATCTTAAAGCTGAACCAGCATTAAATCTCGTATTGGTGATTTCTGTATCAGAGTGGAAAAAAACCATTTTCGAAATTAAAGTTCGCAATTATCATACAAATCAGCAATTTATATTTGTATTCAGCAATTTGTGTTTGTTAATTTTTACTTTAAATACAGTCTTTATTGGTTGTACGAGTTTAAAGTATAGAATATGTTTTTATTATGGATTCTAGAGCACAAATTAAATTGTTTGGTAATCTTGCGTCAAAAGCCGAAAATGATGAGTCGTACATATATCTGAGGCACAGATGGACAGCCTTTTGTAATCCCTAAGCAACGATTGCCAGATACAATTGCCAGACACAAATGCCAGATACAATTGCCAGATACAAATGCCAAATACCACATAAGGATGGGGGGGCGTAGTGAGAATGCCATTATTGCAGATTTGGTTAATGCATGAATATTAGGCAAGGTCGTTGTCCTAGTCGTCATTGACGTACTCCTGCCTTGCCATTGTCGTGTGTCTGCTGTCAATCATGTGGTTGGTGTGATTACCTTTTAGCCAGTGATGACCAGTGGTGACTGCTGGCCAGTGACCTGTAAGCTGTATACTGTAACCTGTGAGCATTGGCCGTCCGACCTGTTTCTGTCAAGTACCAGGTACGGGTTCAGTGTGTAATTTGTTTTGGCCATTTTTACCAGTCAATCAGCAATGTCCAATGTTGGCTATCCAATACAGTTGACAATTTTTCTGTTATGTCATGAAGTTTCGGACAAACTGGCCAAATGGATAAATGTTTGCGAAAATATATAACGTTAATTTGTCGTCACATTAATTTAATTATATTGTCCCAACAGCATTGTTACTCTTCCTTACCCGTTGTTGCCGTCAACATCTCCGACTTGCTGCGCAATGTGCAACGTGCATCCAAAATTGATTGCAAATATTGAAAATTAGTAGAACGAAGCAAATGCAAAGCAAATTAGAATGTTCTTGATGAAAGTGTTCGAATGGGCAGTATGCGGCACTCATGACCAATTCTGAATAGAAAAACTGCAGTTTCATTTATACGAAGCCTCAACAAACAAACTAAACAACCATAAAATGTCAGTTGCATTTATAACCTTTTCGCCCTATTAATAGATTATTACAAATTTATTGCCAGAGTCAGAAAGCGAAAGCAAAAAAAGTTATGGTTGAATGAATTTATATTATATATACGAACATGCAGGTAAATATGCTAAATCCTGCACAAGTGCATTAAAGTATATAGAGTATGAATTAAATAAATATTTCAATATTTTGACTTGAGAAAATAAAGAAGGAAAAACACATATACATACATTCGCAGTATGTTTACACACACATAAGTTTTCATTAGTTAAATAGAAAATCAGAATTCTGTATTATTGTCTGAGGGTTGGCAAAACTTCTGCTGCCTTTGCTGGAGAGTGTTATGTAAACGCAAATTTTAGCTATGCGCGAAATTGGCCAATTGACCAGTCAGCTGCAGCTGTCAGCCAATGTGGTGGCGCTGACGATGTTGTTGCTGCATTGGCGTTATGTCATACCGCAGACCAAAACGAACTGAACCGAACCAAGCCATTTGCAAATTAACAACAGATCCTGGCGAAGGGTCTCGCCAGTTTGGCTGCCAACAAACCGCAACATGAAAATCCTCTGCCAATTGAAAACAGGGCTGGCCAATAAATCGAAGGGCGTCAGCTTTGTATGACCCCAAAGTCCAGCTATTGCTATTGCTGTTGCTGTTGCTGCTGCTGCTGCTGTTGCTGTTGCTCTTCGTTTACAAACTTCATTAAGGGCAAATTAAATGGATTGTTTTGCCCTGATCAAGATAACTAAGCCGACGTGAAGCATTCACGTTCATTCCTGTCGCATGTCCCAGTTAAAGCCCAGCCCTGCTGCAAGCTTCCGTTTGTTTGCCAAAGTGCACTAGCAAATGTTGACATTCATTGTCGTTTCTATTGTTGCTTTTGCTGTTGCTTGTGCTGTTCCTTTTGCTCCTGCTGCTGCTCCTCTAATGCGCTCTTACTTGTTCCATGGCCATGGTCTTACCCATTGCCCATTGCTTATTCCCATACCCAGAGTGATGCTCAATCCTATTCAACGTCTTCGTCTCGTCTGTGGCGCATTTGTGCGCTGGATTTTGTTTTTATTATGATTATTTTAACTGCCAAGGCAAAGGCAAACACACAGCGCAAGGATCCGTCTCGCTAAGCAGCTGGGCTGTGCGGCCACTGAGTGGTTGGGGGCTAGGATGGGGTAGCGTCGTGGCAAGTAGCGCAGCATAAAATGCAATTTTCACATGCCTGACAGCAGTGGCAACTGGCAATGGAAACGATTGGTGGGGGGCAAATGAATTTGGCGTCAGGGTAGCAAAAACAACTAAAAGCCAGTAAAGTGAAATGCAATAAAACAAAAAAAAAAAATACATAAAAAAAAAAATAAAAAAATAAAAGCGGAAGGGCAACAGCGGCATCTACAAAACGGTGACTGCAGCTGCGACTGTCTTGTCTTTTGGATGGGAGCTGCAAAATTGGTAAACGGCAACTGAGAACTGAAAGCTGGCAACTCGAGCTAAAGCAGCAGCAGCAGCAGAAGCAGCATTTGCAGCTGTGACAACGCTGCCTGTCAAGCAACACGCTGTTAACCTACAGCATGCCACACCACACCACACCACACCAGAGCATACCGCCACCCACTTTGCCATGCAACCATCGCCTAGTCGGAGCGCTATTGCATTTACAGCGCAATGATTCAAATTGTCGCCTTGGATTATGGATTTATTACGCGTCTCGTTTTTAGTAAGCTGCAAGCGACTGCAATTGTGCATGCTGCTCGCAATTACTATCAATGTAGCAACTAGACTGACGACGACAGTGCAACACTCTTCCACAACCCCCACTGAGTTTTCGGTGGCACTCTGCACTACGTGCAGCGAGTGTGGAAATGTGTGTAATGTGTGTGTGTGTGTGTGTGTGTGTGCCAACTTGACACTTAGTTTTGTGCTGGCGTCTGTTCTATATGTGACATCTTGAATAGAAATGCGGATATCTGCATACTAGTCAAATACAACCAGAAAACTGTAACGCACTTGCATAAATATATACATATATATATATATATATATATATATATATATCTGTGTGTTCAAGCTTAGAATAAAGTTTAGAATCTCTCCTTAAATTTACTTTTTATTGCGCATAAAATGGTGCTTAATATTTTATACACATATCTCTCATACTCTGAGCCCTGAATAAAGCTAAGAGTCTTTAAGACCCTGACTTCTCAAATCGATGTCACTAAATTTATTCACTTGAATCTTTTCAGTGATTATTTTTTTTATTAAAAGTCCATTCCCCCTTAAAATTGGACTTTCATTAATGACAAAATGGATTGTTTTAACACATTTGATAACAATAGGAAATTACTAAATAAATAATTGACTTGTGAATGAAGGTGCAGATTATCATTATTATGAGCTAAACATTTTAAATCTCGTCAAAGTTCAATTTTCATAATGTGATGAATGTTAACACAATTTGGCCCAGAATCTTCAATAAGGCTATACAAATTTTTGGGGGCCATAAATTGACCAAGGTTCCTTTTATTTTAAGATAATAACAATAAGATTGTGCTTAGTCAGAAGATTGCACAACTGCCGGGTCGACCCTTCACCGGGCTCTTGGGTCCAACGAGCAATAATATCCAAAGGTACAGACAACGAGAATTGAGCAAACTCATGCCCAAGCTAACGCTTTGTGCCACATGCATCATGCTGCATGACGCATGCCGCATACAACGTATTATAGTGCTTGTATCGCACTGGTGCCAAGGCCCCATCACAAATGCCCAAATGCGGCGACCGAAACATTTAAACAAAGCATTTGAAAGCTTTTCGTAATTATTATTATATATTATGCGTTATTTGTGTACAAGTGGAATTGTTGTCAACGCAAAAACAAAAGCAGCAACAACATTTTGCAATATGTTGCAGCCTTTGAAGTAAGTACGCTAGATGTAAGTGTCCATCACTTTTGTCATCGAATATATGCAGATGGTGGCAAGTGGCATATCTGTGTTCAACATTGCTGTAAAATGCACACATTTATGTATACTACATTTATGTATACTTAAATTTATGTATATAAATACATATATATTCACGATTGGGATAGTTTCGTATTCAAACTTAGTAAGCTCTCAAGCTCGAACCTAGGCAATTCGTGTATTCTAAACTTGAATTGCCAAATACGAGTTTGAAAAATAATGGATTACTCGGATTATCTTATAAATGCCTGCCATGGGAGGAGATGTTTTGTACAGGTTTTACACTGAGAAAAAAGAAATTGATGATAAAAATCACTTTACATTTTTTGTGTATTATAAAAATTGTATTCTCTGATATCATATATACATTTTAGGTTGTTTATAAATGCCTATAATGGAATTTGAAAAACTTACAATTCTACGACGATTCGAACTCGCGACCTTCTAAAGTAGACGACTGCAGAATTGCGTTAAGATCAATTTACTTCATTTACATATTGCACATTATAATATCTGCAAGGGTATTTAAGTATCGGCACAAGACACAAATCCAACTAATCATTCCATATTGTGGTTGTTGTTGCTGTTGTTGTTGTTTGATGTCGTTGTTGTCACTGTGTTGCGACTAAATTGCCGTTGACAACGCTGACATTTCAAATTTAGACGTTGCCTGACTGTTGACCGCACATAACAAAGTGCTGTTTGTGTGCCACGGCAAGTAAGGCTGAGACCCCGACCTCCCCCTGCCACAAATGGCATCACTCGATGCCCCTCTCGCGCCACAGGCCCCCTTCAATTGGCAGGCATACAGCCACAGCAAACAGCCCACAACTCAGTCACTCACATTTTTTGCTACATTTTGTTTATTTTGTTAATTGTCATTGCGGTCGGCGTCGTCTCCGTCTTGGTCGCAGCAGCCGCACATAAAAAATTATGTAAAAATATTAGAAGAATTTCCGTTTCGCAAAAAACGTGTTAAAATAAAGTGTTTACGGCATAGCATCTCAGCGTTGTCGTGCAGTCAACGGGGCCAGGGGCCAGTCATCGGGGGCAAGATTTGGGGGCATGGCAGCAGTTCGACCTGCACAAAGATGCAGCAGCCGCAACAATGGAGTTGAAGGCGTCACAGATTAATTAACGTCTCTGCGATAAGGCACGTTGCACTCAAAAGCAGCCCGCTGCCCATATTGCCCCATCCACAGACCCAATGAAAATCCCATGGCCGCGATAACCATTTGGCTTCACCTGAAGCTGGCATATTTGAAAAACCCTCCAAATGAAAAGGAAAAGCACTAACAAGCTGCACTTAACACTCATCACGAGCAGTGGCTTAACGAATTTCAATTCTTTTGAAATATTATAGAAACTGTTGAAAAGCAAGAAATTACCTTCATCGAAGCTCTAAAGATAGTAAAGCTCAACATCGTACAATGCTCTCCCTCTATAAAATAATGAATAACAATATATATAATAAATATTCCATTCTATTCCGAGTCGGTGTAGTCATGTCTGTCTGCCAGTCACGCGAATTTCAGAGAGAGAGAGATGATTTATCAGAGCCAAAGCACTCAAATTTGGAATATAGGTTCTCGTATACCCCGCGCAGTTCAAGCTTCCTTAATTTGATCTCAGTTTCTCGAATATCGATACAATAGGATCGGCAGAGGATTCTAATATATATATATATATATAATATGCATATGTAAATTATTCATTAAGATGGTACAAGAATCACCCAATTTATAGTCTCAAATTAATCGCATTTCTATCAGCAGGCAATATATATACATATATATTTATTTACTACGTTATACTTAACAGTTGGGTTTAGGGTATATCGTAGTCGACCTCACTCGACTGGTTTCTTTCTGTTCCATCCCATTTGCAATTAGCAAAAGTAATCGAATTGTGAATATTAAATAAAACAAACGTCTCCAATCATTTTTGTATGCACAACAAGTAAACCCAAGAGTTAGTGTGCTCAGTTAAGGCAATGATCGATGAGAGCAATATCCAAGGCATGTCCACAATCCGGCTGAGTTAGTTGGGCTGCAACTGCCTGGGAACTATGGTAAATCGGGGCGCATGCTGATTTATCTAAAATATCGCGAACAGAGCGACGGGAATGAGGATATGTGAGCAGGAGAGCGCTACGGCTCTCCACTGAGAAATGACGTCTAGACGATTTTTGTTTTCGGCCAAAACAATGGGACTCAGCAGCAGCAGAAGCGGCAGCAACAACAAAAGCATCGGCAAAAGGATTGCCAGTTTCGTATTAAAGTTTGGACGTTGCATGAATTTTAGCCTCTGCTGCTTTCCTCCTCTGTTGGCATCTGTCCATTTCCTTGGCATGTTTAATTTTTTATTTCTGCGCTTTTATCAGTTTTTTTTTCTTCTACATTTTCTGTTTCTGACATTTCGCTTAATTTTCGTTGGCCTCGGCTCTTTTTTCGCTGTATTTTGCCGTCCAGCTAACTAAATACCTGTATAAATATTTTATTACGCAAATGAAACAAGCATTGTTTGCATTTTATTTGTATGCTTGGTAACCGTGCCACATCCTGCAACAGGATGGCGCCGTCTCCAACAAACCACTGCGCCATGTCCAACAGTGTCCAAGTCCGGCCTGGCTGCTGCTTCTGCTGCTGCTTTTGACCAAATGAAATGGCCACATAAAGGTGACGGCTCTGCCGACGGCGCGCCCAAGGAGAAGCCGATGAGAGCACGTGCCGTATCCTGGCAACATTCATTTGCATGCTGCCTGCAAGTGGAATTGAGAATGGTGAATAGGAGGAGGAATTGTTAATGGGACGGCGAATGGAGGACGAAGGATAGAAGATGGTGAAATGGGCCACCTTGACCACAGACACACAGCAGCCACAGAAAGCGTAAAGAAAATTCAAGAGAATTTCTAAAGCAAGTATACACATTTCTAACCAGTGAATAGAGGTGTGCGTACGTGTGTGTGTGTGTGTGTGTGTGTGTGCCTGCGGGGGATGTCCGTAGTTGTTGTGTGTGTGTTTGTGTGTGTGTAAATGCACTACAACTAATTCAAAGTGAGTTCTTGTATACACACTTATGAATCGACTGAATGTCGAAATGGAAACAGGAAAAATTGAAAAGCTGACGGAAAAGTTGCAATTTCCATTTAAGAACTATCTACCAATAAAATGCAATCAGTTTTTAACTCAAAGTTGTTCACAGTGTATTGGAGGTAAGGTTATTTCAACTGAAAGCAAAGAACGCAAAATACAGAATACATTCAAAAAGCAAATACAATGCAGGGAAATGGAAAAGCGAAGCACAGGCGTGCACTCAAAACGTATTAGTTAAGTTGCCGTTGAATGGAAAATGAACAAATTTCAATAAAGTGCTGCGTGAATAAATCAAAAGTTAAAAATTGCCCACGTAAATTGAGTGAAATGTGTTGAATTCATATTTCCATTTGATTGTTGCATTCACACTCGAAACCAATTCGTGCACCACAGCCAACCCACTTAACTCCAGCGCTCAGCCGACAAAAACCGGGAAAACAAATTAACCATAATGCCTTACAAAGGTGGGCCTATTGGCCAAGTCAATGTGTTAATTGGTAGCACAAAAACACAAAACAAAAACGAGACGAAGATAGCAGACAAACGAGAGAGAGAGAGAGACTGCTAATGAAGATTACGTCAAGTTAGTGAAGAGTCTCAGAGAAGTGGTGTGTCTTTTCCATGTGTGCTTGTTGTAGTAGTAAAATCGATATGCGTAGTTTGCTAAGTTTCAGGTTTCCACGACAGTGAAACTAAACAGCTGATGCATTGGATCAAGCAACTGGCCGGATCTGGGCAATTGCGCCGTCTGTTGTCACACAATGGTCAAGTTACGGCCTTGTTGATCATTAATCGACCAACTGGAGTTGACAACTGGAGTTGACTTTCCTCAACTCCTAAATTAATGATTAAATCAAGGTTATCCTGCCGATGAACTGGAGCTGATGCAACACTCGAAATTCGGTATACGGACAGTTGCTAGGATCTTTAAAGAATTTTGTATAGCTCAATTAAGAATAAAGTGTATAGTGGCATCCACATCCTACTCGATCTAATTCATGTTTATTTAGTTTTACCATTTTCAGCTGCAATTAGTTTGATATTATTATCAATATGCGAAGTATATTGGTCACTTGCTATACACAAATCCAATCCAATGCAATCCAACTGTTAGCAACTTCAAACGATTTCAGTTCAAAGTATTGCAAATACTTATTGATAGAAAAATGTAATATCGAGTCAAAAGCAACAAAAAACCAAAAAAAAAAAAACTATGAACTCAGTTCAGTTGAGTATTTGTATAAATCGCAATATTTTCACAGTAAATAGACGTGCACAGAACATCACTGGCCATAACTTTGATAGACTCTGAGGTCAATAGCTGGACTCGTCTGGTTGTGTTTACATTCATTTATACTGTTGGCTTTATTATAGCAATTTTTACGCATTTCACAGGACACAGGGTACTAAAAAAAAACATAAAAAAAAAATTAAGTGAAAAAGAAACATTACGTATACGTCGCATGTGACAGTTGGCCATCCATTTTGATACTGTCGTTCGCTAGCTGTTTGCTTAGCAAATGATGGAAACCGACGGATTGGGCGTCGGAGGAGGGATGGCTAGTTGGCTTTTAAGTCGGGATTGGCGTTTCAGGAAGCATTCAACCACGGACTTTGCTTTTAGCTTTTGCCAGCTAAATAATCAAACAGCGAATTGACATATAAAACATGCTAATGACAAGCTTGCTGAGTGAAAGCGACAACATGGCTGAGAGCCAAACCAAACAAGCCAATCAATTTGCTCATTGTAGTATCTCTCCCCAAAGTATGCTGGTATATCAATCTTGTTGTATCAGAATACATATGCAACTGCCTTTAATTTGGTGCTCTCTTGATGATTTAAGTGTTTATTCGATTGCTTGTGCAATTATTCAACATTATTTGTTGGCTCTTATTGATGTGTTGTTTATTTATTTATGTCTGTCGAAGTGACTTAACAGTTTGTTCATTTGTACTTGAAGATCTTTAGTTGATGCAGCATTTAGCATATTTAATTTGTACGTTTATATTTATTCATATATTTATTTGTGTACTCATAACGCTAATGATGCATGGGTCATGGTAAGAGCTCACACAAAAAGCAACTGTCGCGCATATACAAATATCGATGTTAATTGATTGGAAGAGCTAAAAAAGCGTTCAAACAGCAGCAGCAGCAGCAGTAGCAGCAGCGATTTATCAGCCTTACTCAACCCAAGGACGTTGGCCAGCATATTTTTTTTGGGGGGCTTTTTCGTCGAGCAGCCTTAATGACTGCCACACACAACAGCAGCGTGTGCATTTCTTGGCCATTAGCTGCATGCCAAGTATGAGGCAAGGCAAATGCATTTTCCAACTCATTTAATTCGTTTGATTGTCCTGCCCCATCTTATGTCGGGGCTTCATGGCATTCATACTGCTTGCCTTTAGACTTCCGTCTTCGATTTGCCGCTCTCTTCTGCACGTCCGCCACCAGCATGCACACAAAGCCAACTCCATTGCCACTGCCACTGCCATTGCCATTGCCATTGCCATTGCAATTTTCCAACAATTTCATTTTCATATTTTTTTTTTTACTCTCTTTCTCAAAGTTTTCTCCTTTTTCTTTTTTGTCGAAATATATGTGCGCTTTGCTTGATTTTTCATGAATTTTGATCACCTAGCCGAGAGATTTAATGGCTCAGACTGGCACTGGACTGGAGTGCATTGCAGTCCACGCTCTATCTCTCTCTCTCTCTCTCTCTATCTCTCTCTCCGTCTCTCTCGCACTTAAGTGCTTTCAACATATGTGCATAAATTTCACACGTGGCAAGCCCGCCACGCCAGTCTTCATGCATTTTACATGTACAAAAGGATTTCCAGCTCAGCATCCTCAACAGCCGGCTGTAGAGCAGAAAATGCTTGAATACCCTACCAAAGTCAGTCGCTGATATTTTTGTAACTCTACATCTTCCCCTGTGGCCGAAGATGCAACTGCCAGCTGGCAACTGGTGCAGCTTGTTCGTTAATATGGCAACATTTAATTTTTAATCGTTGTATTCAACTTACAATCGCAGCAGCAGACGGCAGCAGCAGAACGTTGGCGTTCACCACTTTGCAACTCGTAACACAATGCGTTACATATGTTTAATGAAGAGCGTTGCACGCACGAGCTGCCCCTGCCATATAATTCCATCCATGCCATTGGAACTTCTACGCCCACTCGGATTTCCACTTCTGCTGCCACATCGACCGACAGACAGTCCGAGAAGCCGCAATAACACCCAAAGAATGCGTCCACTGAAACGATTTTTGTGGTAAATGCGCAAAATTAGTATGTTGATATTCAGGCAGAGTCATCCAAGTTTTATTGATCTTACGGGACCTATAGAGGCTATTTAGTCTACTGATGTTAAGGATTTTATGTGCATTTGCTCTATATACGAATATCTTGGAGAGCACACCAAGATGCTCATACATCAAATCATCTGCAGGTCCATCCATAAGAAATAAATTTAAAAAAAATAAATAGCTCAAATTTTAAGAAGAGAATTTGGAAAAATAATTGTTTATATGTTAAATAAATCGGAATTATTCAACTTAAAAAAAAGCACATCATTTTGCATGCAGAACACATCCATTAGCAAAATAATCCATAATGTTGCAACATTCCTTTCTGGGAACTCTTAAATAAAAACAAATAAAAATAAAAATATATATTTAAAGTGCTCTGTCACATCTGCTAAATATTCGGATCTTTTCGACTGGAACATTTTCTTGCAGCGTACTTTAGTAAGCCGCCTCTGCCTCTACATCTACCTCTGCCTCTACCGCTGCCACTGCCTCTACCTCTGCCACTGCCTCTACCTCTGCCACTGCCTGTGCAGTCCACTGAATAAGTCTCCTTAGGCATGCACATATGCATTAAAGGCCTTCATATGTATGTACCTATAAATAAGTACATACATATACGTATCCGCATGTAGTTTCGGACGGATATGTATTCATGCGGATGGTTGCTGCAAGGCACTGACCGGCACGGCGGGGCGTTGCGCTTGCTTCTGATGCTGCGGCAAGTTATTATAACAGTTCATTGATTTTCAATTTTCGATGCATTTCATTGCAAACGTTTTCATTTGTTTGCCTTTCATGTCTCCGGCACAGCTATTGAATTGTTGTCGGAACGGCGAAAGTGGGCCTACCCAAAACTCCGCTCGCATTCGTATCCATTCATAGGTAGTTTATTTTGACAGTACCGAACTTAAAAAAAAAAAAACAAAAAAAAATGTGAAGGCAAATTGAAAAAATATATATACAAATTTTAAATGTGGCAAAAATGGGAATATGTTAACGATTTGCGCTTGGGTGTGTGGCATAATTCAGTTGGTAGCTTAAACATTTCAGTGCACACTGCGACTCAATGCCTCCATTTGAATTCATACACAGATACATACTTAAGGCTTGATTGCTGCAATGGCTGTAAGTAGTGTCTAACAGGTTTCGATTAGAAATGGGGTAGATGCATATTCTTGTAAGATTTGAACCAGACTAGCCTTGACTGAGTAATCATTAACATTCTTTTTAACTGCTGACTCTAGTTACAAACTGTGGGAGATCTAAAGTGTTTTGTCATTTTTTGGGGGCAAGCAAATTTCCAATCCATCTTAAGAGGAATTTAGGGGCTCTAGCTTTATATAAGTTATACTCACACAACACCAATATGATCTTGTACCCTTGATATCAGGTTGGCTTATAAACACGCACACTTTGCAATAACTTTTTGGCACTTGTTTATTTTTTTCACCTGCTGTTCGTGTTTGGTCAGACTTATGCAATGCCAATCGGCCAAACTGAAAAGCGACTGGCTAGACGCCCATATATCATATGTTATTGACAGCTTATTATTTATTTATATCAACAACAACAACAACAACAACAAAATAAAGAGTCATCTTATTGTCGCACATTTGGAGCAACACTTTTATCGAGCGTCTTTTGTAAGTGACCGAACACCCGCTTTTTAGGATGGTGCTGTGAGTAGTGTCTTGCGATTGGACATGGCTAATTTGTAGCACTTTCCCGGCTCTAGACCCCAATTTTAATGACCATGACTCTGTTTTCTATTTTCGGATACTTTCAAATTTAGCCACACAAAGCCCAATTCAAATGTTACACTCTGTAAAAATCAATTCAGGCATCTTCTGCAATGTGACTGATTGGAATATATATATGTTGTAAATACAAATATAACATTATCGATTACTTATGCTAATAACAGGGATATCGATACTGCGATCGATACCCCAACTAGATGTATGCATACATTGAATAAATCTTTTTGGCAGGCAATTACTTCTTTTCTTTGACACTGTTCCAAATAAGGTGTCTCTCACTGTATATATAGTGTTGCACTTTACTCAAACAATTGCCAAATCGAAAAGCATCGGAGAGAACTCAGATAATTGACTGAGTTGCAATTGTTGTAACTATCGAGTCATTGTTGCCATATTTCTCATTATTAAAGCTTACAAAAAACAAAAAGCAGAAAATTGGAAAATTGAAATTTGCCGCCAATTGCCATAACAATATTTGGCAAGTATTTAATTGAATTTACTCCCTCAATATTCCTACTGCCATGATGACACACAAAAACCATGCCTGTTAAATAGTGTTGCACAACGCGAAAGCTTAGTTTTGAATCATCGATTAATTGTATTTAGCAATCGTAAGCTAATATACATCGATAACACATCAGTTGATCGCAGAGCGTCACTTGAACAATTTTATTTTCAGCAAATCTACGCCAAAATAAAATGGAAAAGATAATTTTTAAAGTCCCAGCGCGTCCCGTCATGAAGGCCAAGAGGGATGTCAACCATCAGCAGCTTCTGTTGATGCGCAAATGTGGCGTCAATGTGAAGCGCATCAAACTACCACAGGCACCAGCAGCTGGAGGAGAAGCAGAACACTCGTCTCCACCGAAAAAGAAGCCAAACCTAGAGCGCAGCGATTTATCTGAGTCGCCAGCTAGTTCCACTGCTTGCTCGGACATTGACAATGGTATTTGGTCTACTCCTTGGCAGTCAAGGCAGACATTTAATATTTTCGTATTTGCAGATGCTCCTGTTGGATAAAGGCTGCAATTGACCTTCAGAAATTTGTCTTGACTTGGCACATTTAACCATCGACACGAAGTTAAGACAACCATTTACAAAATGTGTATTTATGCACACACACACAGTGGCTCACAGTGCAAGCCGACCAGTGTCAAAGAAAAACAATCAATTACTTAAGTACTACTTGAGCGGTGAGCCACTGTATATCAGTTGATATACCAATAAATACAAATATATGAGTTGGAGTATATAAAAATTGGTCGTTTTTTTCTGCAAAAGGCTATCTAAAAATTGGGGTAATCAATATCAAGTGGAATCAATGTCATTTGGATTTGCCTGGACGCAATGTTGATGCTGAAAACAAAACAATTTTATTTAGTTTAATAAAAGAAAAAATCAAAGAGCCTAAATTGGAATTATGGGGAGCAGATTCGAAAAGCATTTTCATTAATTAGTTGGATTTAATTATTAATCATTCATATGTAGTATGTATGTAACAACAGACACAATTACATAATAAGACATGTATTTCAAATTGGAATTGTACACCTACATACGTGCAATAAGAATATAAATAAGTTGACCTCAAATATCTGCTGCTGCTGTGGCTCATATTGAATCTAAGCATTTGTATGCCACAAGTTAAAAAATGCATTTTGATTATTTAAATCGCCTTCGCTTGTCCGTCACAACGGACGTGTTTATTTTCTGCGCATCGTAATCATTTATTTTCGTTCCTTTTGAATTGAAATATTTATTTATTGTGCAGCGCATAAATGTTGTGACACTGTGACACATTTACCGGTTGGATGTAAAATAAAATAATATTGGTCTACGAATTAAATATTGTGTTTAAAGTGCAACAACAACAAACAGCAGCCGAAATGCAAGCTCTTTTGCAGTCTTTGGGTTCGCCTGCATTTTTGTTATTGTATTTTTGCGCTCTTGCTTGTCTCTCCGTGATTTAAATCGCATCTTTCTCTCGCGCTCTCAATCACATTGTTGGTGTTAGCGGTTGTTTACTTCTCTCTAGTTTTCTATTCCGTTGTGTTTCTCATCTCATTTTTCGGTCGTCGCGCCCGCGCCGTGTTATTATTTTTTTTTTTGCTTAACATTGTTTTTGTACTTAACACTTTAACCCTTGTGTGTTCTTAGGGTTTATTTTGTGTTTGTTTATTCTGCAGTTCTTTTGAAATTTTAATAATTTAAATTATTTATCTCTGTAATTATGTCGAATGTCTGTTATAATAAAAATTGCCAGGTCCGTGCAAATACTAGGATGGGCTTTGCTTGTTGCTGGCTGTGTGATAATGTATCACACGAAAAATGTGCTGGCCCAAATGGCCGTATTATTGACCTGATTGACTCCCCGGCGTGGTGGGGGTGTACTTATTGCTATCAACGTAGATTTATCTTCGGAGTAAGTAATGACAGATGTTTTTATGGATATAGAGTTTATTGCTGTTAAATTACATATTAATGGTATCGGTATTTTTAAAACCTGTTCCTACATTCCTCCTTGTTCAGATAGTTCTTTGTACTCTTCCCATTTAGCTGCTGTTCTTTCGGTGTACTCACAGATTTCTGATTGTGATTTTCTGGTAGTACTTCGTGATTTTAATCTCACCGGAACTATATGGACCGCCTTGTCCTGACTCTAGTGTTTTGTCAACCATGACTCAGAGTGAGTTTTTGGACGGATTATTTGGGATATCATTGTGTCAAATCAATGCTATTCCAAATTCGTTAAATAAGATGCTTGATCTGATTTTTGTCACGGATCCCTCCTTCTTTTCTGTCTCCCGTTCTGAACCCATATCCAAGTCAGGATAACAAGCTTTCGGGGCGAGTTCGTCAATTTCGGAAAAACGACTTTGTTAAGTTAACTCGTCCCTTATCGCAGACTGACTGGTCCCGGCTTTATAATTGTGCTGACATGGATATTGCAATCGGAGTCTTTTATAATACGTTGGACGGTTTATTTGACTTGTGTGTTCCTGTTCGTGAGCCACGTAGGTCTCGGTCGGTTGGGTGGGAGGTGGGTTGCAGTTTTGCTTGGGTCCGTGCGTTAACACGCCCGTGCGTGGTATCGTTGGGCAACTTGAATGTGCTGCTCGTTAGTACTTCTACGTCCAAATAAAAATGCAAAATTTGAAAAAGCATTTCGATTTTTAAATCAAGAATATTTGCTACTTATTAAGTTTCGATATTTGAAAACCAAAAAAAAATTACAATTTACACTAATTTATATTATTTATTACTTGTGGAAAACTTTCTTGTGGAAAACTTCCTTATGGAAAACTGCCTTGTAGAAAACTGCCTTGTGGAAAAGACACAATAGTCAATCAACTCGTTTTGTCACCCGTCTCATGTCACTGAGCATAGCCACATTTTTGGGTATATCTCCACGCTTGCCTGCCCATATTATTGATTTGAAGGTGTACCGATTATGGTTCTTCCGCGCTCGCCTTTGAGCAAACAGCCTCGAGCCATGTTAATGAGGAACGTGCCCATTCTGGTTAATTATGTGCATTTTATAGGAGTGCAGCGTGTCCCCCTTTGATGGTGCACAGTGCCATCAAATGCCCTGAGCCATTTAATTGGGCCCGCACAGCCCCTAATCCATAAGTCGATGTCCATGTGTGAATATATACATTTGTATATGTATGTATGTATATGTTGCCTTTGTGCAATCCACATGCATAGTTTGTTTCTTTGAGGGCTGTTGTCAGTTGTGCTGCACCATAGGGTCCATTATTAATTAAGTGACAGCCCAGCTCAGAGTTGTGCTGGCAATGGTTGTTGTTTTGTTTGGGCTTCCGTAACCAAGGGAGCCAGCCCAATGGTGTCATCAAATTAGTTCTTGTGTCGCATCCATTTCAATTTGCAATACCATTCAATGCGTTGCTGTTCCATTGCTGTTGCTGTTGCCGTTGCCGTTGCCATTGCCATTGCTATTGCAGTTGCAGTTGCAGTTGCAGAAACTCACAGCTAGTGCTTTCTCAATCTAATTTGGGCAAGCTAGCAACAAACATTTAAATGCTGCCACCGATGACACATTCAATCCCACAGCCCCCCACTCTCGCCATGCGCATCGTATCACATAGAGGAAGAATTGCAGCAAACCAAAAGCAGAAGCCGATTCGAATCTAAGCGGCTTTGGGTGGCCATTGTGAAATATTCGGTGTGTTAACCAAATTAACAAACTGCCTCCTGGTGTTGCCACTATTATTGCATTTGACATAGCAGCAGACCATCGCCGTCAGCACATTTCATCGATCGCCTGTAGTTCGTTAGTTTTACCCGCATTGATTTAGTGTTCTGCAAGTGGAACAATATTCAGAAATGTCCATTGTTTAAACGCATGTATAAATACGTATATATATTGTATATATTATTGTCTAAATATGTATTAAAATAAGCTTTGTTTATGCATATGTTTTCAACAGCCGATATCCCCCTCGGTGTCAGAGCTTCAATAACCAAACTTGGATTGAAGTTTGCCAGGAACAGTCTTCAACAAGTTATTCGCCCGAGGGCCATTATCAATAATTTCCAAGAGTCGTTTGGTAAACGAGGCTTTATCAATATAGTTATGTATTTATCTGTGATCTGTGACTAACAATAATTATAAATATTTATTTATTTGGGAATATTAAATTGACAACTTAACTAATTGCAGTTGAACAAACTTTGCTTATGGAACACATTGATCTGAAATCATTTCCAGTCGACTCTTCAGAAGAATGTGTAATTCTTAAAGCTATTCCCGGAGACATATCTGTACATATGTATGTGTCAATGTTCGACAACAATTCGTCAAAAATCGTGCAAATAAAAGATTTTCGCATCAAATTCTTGGCGGCTGCCAACTGCAACGGCAAGTTTGTGGCTGCCACACCAGCTCGTCTGCCCCGCCATGGCAGGCCGCGGTCAATAGCCGGAGCTAGGAGCAACTTTAAGAGCTCAGCACCAAATTTGTGGCACGCTAGTGATTGCAACTTCTGGCAGCAGTTGCCACTGTCCCTTTGCGGCAACCTTAAGCCACATAAGTCCAACAGTTTGTTCTCTATCTCTCTCACTCTCTCTCCCTGTCACGCCTGTGCCCACATCCTGGTACTCCGGCATTCATAATGCATGAGGTCTGCAACACTCCGCCTCACCGCCCTTCAGTGCCTCGGTCGAATTCGCAATAATTCAACTTTTGCCATCGACAAGTTCCATGCATAAAAAACTAAGCGTTCCATCATTTGAAAGCCGAAACTACCAAAAAGGTGCAACTTTTCTTTGTTGTTGCTGCTGTTGTTGTTGCGAGCGCTTTACTTATTTTTCTCCCAAAATTTCCACATTGCCCACGTTTACCGATGCCAACACGCCCACAAAATACGCCCCAATAATATTTTTCGAATACAACTGTAGTTTTGTTGTTGCCTGCTGCCGCATGCTGTTGCTGTTGTTGTTGTTGCTGTTGTTGTCTTGCTACATTTCGTTTGTTGTCGGTACGCAAAAGTTGCCACTGGCGTTTTTCAACCTACGACCTACTCCTCCAGTCTCCACTCCCCACTCCTCGCCCCGCACCTCTTGTCTAACAAAATCTGTGTGTATCAGTGCAGAGGATTTATGTGTATATATTGCGAGTTTGAAGTTAGTTTGGCAGTCCGCACTTTTCTAGGGCAGCGCAATTGTTCCTGTTGTTGTTGTTGTCGTCGTTGCTCAACAGGAGGCGGAGCAGGAGTAGCTGTAGGAGCAGTAGGAGCGAGCAGTGGTCTGTCGTTGCTTCTTGGCATGGGAATGCGGTTGCACAACTGGCGGACGGGCTCATAAATTGCAGCCATGCTTATGTATCGCATTGCAAAAAGTGTTGCAACAACTACAAAAATAAACAACATCAAAGTTTGGCGGCACTGACAAGTTGCCACAGCTTTGCGCGCACAGCATTGAGGAGCGGGTCATGGCGGGCTGTTCTGTATGGAATGATTTGTTTGGGTTATTCTCATTTTTGCGCGTTGCCATTGAATTGCTCTGATTGAATGCTGGCGGCCAGTGACTGAGCCATGTGGTCCGATCAGGGTGCGGGCAAAAGGGGCGGCTGGCTTGGGAAGAGGTGCACTGATTTCATGCTGTTGGTGGAACAGTGTCCACCGGGGATGACGATCCGATGAAGCAGATGCCCAGATGTGGCAGTAGAGTACGGCAGAAGCAGCAAGATGCCATTCATTGAGTTAAACTTAAATTGTGTGAGAAAAAAAGAGCAGAAAAAAACTAAAATTTGGCACGCCGAATGTTGCATGTCCTTGTGGACCGCTGATTGAATCGAACTTTTTGTGCAGAGCACGAATTACTGGAATTAATATAGTGTTTTTTCCTTTTGTCAAATATAATGATTATTTGTATTTTCTCAGATTGTTCAAAGAATTCTTTTGATACGTGAATAAATTTGTTGATCCATAACAATATTTTAGGCTCTTAAAGCGATTTAAAAACTAAATTATAGTTTGGGTATTAGAGAACAACAAAAATATTTCATTAGTTCTTTCAGAGAACCCCTAATGGAACCCATATCCCAAATAGTTTACGCTGTGCTGCTGGCATAAAAAAAATTGAGATTGCTTTTTAACAGCACAACATAAACTAATGGAGAAAGAAGAAACAACAACAGCCGGAGAGTAAATACGATCAAACACACACACACACGCATGTACATGTATATATATATATATATATATATATATATATATATATATATTACTTGTATAAAATCGAACAAACACTTATGCATATGAAAAATTGCGTTGGGAAATTTTAGCATATTGGCTCACCTCCTGCAGCGGTAGCTTATTCCGCTATAAAAAACACATGGCACATAAATCTTGCAGCCTTCCCCCCCCCCCCTCCCCCTCTCCCCCCAGCGTATTGCAACCCTTAGCCACCTGGCAAGTGCTGCTCTTGCGAGACGAGGTGCTAATGTCCCAGTGCCGCCTGAAGTGGCTGCGAAATGTGCGAGTTGCCTGCGAGTTGCGAGTTTGCTGTTCAATTTTAAATGTAATTTCTGCCACAGCATATACAAAAGCGCCGTTGGCAACCCCCGGAACCAATGCCATAATTTAGTCCCCCCACATCCAATGCCAATCCTGTCGCATACTCCTTTCTTTTATTGGCGCGGAGATTGAAAATTATGCGAACGCGCGTGTTTTCGCCAAAAGCGATTTATGCACTTAAATTGCCGGCGTGTAAACGATTGGCATTATTGGAATGCAAACTACCAGCAGATTTTCACATTTACGCTTATCAATGGCCAGCCGGAAACAAATATGATTTTCGAAAATTATGAAAATGTATTTCGGAAATTCAGTTAACGGCGTTTTCCATATTTCAACCACCAATCGATATTTGCAGTTCATCCCTTGTGTAGATTAAATTCACAGTTTTTTTTTTTAAATAAAATAAAAATACTAATACTAATAGAAGAAAACTTTTCAGGTCAAGTAGTAGGTCAAGTGTTTATAGTTTTTTTTTATTTTTAGGTTAACATATTTGAATTTCGAGTTGCCGGATATTTTTTGTCAAAAAGCGGAAAATAAGTTCAGTCAGCTCAAATGGAAGCCGCAAACTCAAGGATAACTCTATATATATATATATGTTGGCAATTGGCGAAGGACTTGAAGCATTATCATTCTGCGCACAGGAGAGCATGATGACTAAGCCAGTGAGAAGAAAAAGAAGCATTGGTCTCCATGCCCGCAAATACGATCCGGAGCTAAGGCCATAGATGGAGCAGTTTGTGTCTGCTGATTTTTACACCCACTTTGAACCTCAGATCTGCTGATCCTATCAGGTAAGCCTAACAGCTCATAGCAAAATTATTTTCAATGTTGTATGAAGCATCTATATATATATATATATGTATATATATATATAATCAATTTTGGTCTAACCATTAACACACACATTATCATGAACCAAAAGTCTTAGATTTATCATATATTTCATTAATTAACATAATACCTTTGATTGATATATATATACACTGTATAACTCGATGTGATCCAAGTTCCATAATATATTTTCCACTTGCTTGTGGTCCTCAAGTCATATTATACACTTAATTATTATATAATTATATGTTGTTCAAGAACTTGGAGGCCTTAAGAATTCCGTATGCATGATAAATCCATATATAATCTGTATAATCAATTAAATCAATGACAAATAGTGACAACAAATCTCCAGCTGATAATCGTTCAGATTGTGGATTGTTCAACTTTCATAATGGTGCTGTCAATTGATTGCATTTTCCCCATTGGGCATTGATAGTCAATCGATTGATTTCGTGATCGTTTCGATTTTTTGACAGCGATTTTCAGCTACTGCAGGCCATTTGCAGTTGCAGCAATGTCGAAAATGCCTAAAAACAGTGCCCCATTAAGTGTTGCAGTTACAATTGGTGGCAACACTTTGGCCAATGTGCTCACAATTAAGCCAAGTCTAAAGCGAACGCCTCAAGTGATGACGCGACCGTAAAAGGGCCAAAAACTTAGACCTTTTGCAACACAAGTCGCCGTCGCCGGAGCAGTCAACGTCGCAGTTGCCGTCGCAGTCGCCGTCGCCGTCGCAGTCGACATCAAGGTCTGTGTCTACGTCTGCGTCTGTCATTAAGATCTAGTGATCATCAAAGACCAAAAACGAATCTTTAACGAGTGAGGCAAATGACAACACAGCGCAGTCAGTCAGTCCGTCACTCTGTCAGTCAGTCAGTCAGTTAGTAAGTCAGTCAGACAGTCAGTCAGTTAGTCAGTCAGTCAGTTAGTTAGTCGGTCATAGCGTTGCAACCGAAAAGTGCATAGAAAATTAAAGTTATTTAATCGGCGGCTCTCCAATTGCAACAGCCAACAAGCTACAAGGCATCTCCCAAATCAGAGCGATGATCATCGTTTCGAGACTGTGCCAGTGTTCGTGGCAGGCAGGTTCAGTTCATCTGTACCAATTTTGTGTACCAATTTGTAATCGCTCAGTTCAGCTTATTTGTTGGCTGATTAATCCAATAGCACAGCAACAACAACAACAACAACAACATGAACAATGCAACTGCAATTTGACACATCATTGAGGAAGCACTGCTCAATTATGACTCTGATGGGTTTACTCTATTTAATTTTGTATTTGTGTCTGGTTGGTTGCACAATGCAGGCGGCATCAACGAGGCCGACGCCTCTTGTGCTCTAAATAATGATGTTCACATTGTTAAATAGAGAGAGTGCTATTAAACATGGGTTGATGGGGGAGACGGGGGTGTGTGTGTGAGAGCGGGGGTAATTGAGAAGGCGCACAACAAATAGATGATTGCCCTGATTTTATTAGATGGCACTACATATTCCCACAAATAGCTTCGCCGACTCTTTATCGAAACAACAAATTATATTATTATGAGCTTGTAAAAGGTTTTTTGGGCTGGTAACTGTAAAGTGTTTCGGACAATTTGAACTTTTCGAAAGACACAAGAAATAATAGTTTAGTTTTTAACGGACAATTGTTTACGCAACTGATATCCATGGGGGAGAACAGACTCAGTATACTCAACGGTCTATTGACAGGACATTGTAGACTGAGAAGTCACCTAACCAGGTTAGGTATCTGTAGCAGCAAGGTATGCAGGCTTTGTGGACATGAGGAGGAATCCTCATTGCACATCCTGGCAGAATGCGTTGCCTTAGTTAGGACGAGATGCAGCATCCTAGGGAAGCATGTCCTAAGTCCCAAGGACATAGAAACCCTCAATCCTGGCATTCGTGCAGGAGCTGGGCTTGATGGCAGAGCTGCAGGCTCAGAAAAGGGGCACAATAGACCTTATAGGTCGCAGTGCTGGTTCTCCCCAATTATAATAATAATAAACGGACAATTGTCGAATCTGGAATCGGATCAAATGTCTATAATTGAGAAACAAACGTAATTGTTTCGAATTTTGAATATTTTTTTTAATTTTAATCGATAAATTTTTGATAAAAACTAGTTGCCACATTTTAGGGCGCTTGTACATTATTGACCTTAAGCCAGCCATCCTTAAAAACCGATCCGTTTGGCTCCAACATTTGCAACTGAAGGACTAAACGTTACTCGATCAAGGATATCTATATATATATATATATATATATATATATATATATATATATATATATATATATATAATTGTATAATTGTTATGCCAATATTTATGGGCTCTTTCATATATAACTCAACTGCGTTAAACTTTTCAGTCTGTTATTTTTTATAGTACATTTTTTGCTCCTTTTGTTTTTTTTTTTATTTTTTTGGTGTATGTTTTTATTCTTTGGCAGTGTATCATTTTTTGTAGATTTCTGCACGGGAAAAGAGGAAAAAAGTTTCTTTAGCAAAGTTTATGTGCCACTTGCAAAGATTTACTAGCTAAACTTTTGCATTTTGCATACACCGAGTATAGATATAGATATAGATATATATATATACAGTCCAAAATAAATTTATATATATGTATGTATAGCTTTGTATATGCAGTGGTGTATGTATGTATGTGTATGTGTATTTCTTTCGTTGGCAGACAAAAAAAATTGAAGTTGCTAAAAGTCTGCACATAGCCGTCACACAAGGTGCAAAGCAAAGTTGAAACTCAAGCTGCAAAACTTTTGCAGACAATTCAAATCATGCGTGTCCTGTTTTGGCAACAGGCACAACGCCAACTTCTGAATAATGTATATGCCTCAAGTCCTTGACAGGCTGAGCTAGCTGGCTGCTACTGATTTGGACACTTGATTAGGCGGGCGAGCAAAACTCAGTGGCAAACAGTTGCAAACGCTACACAGCGAAAACAGTCCAAAGAGAGGGAGAGAGAGAGAGAGAGAGGGAGAGAGAGAGAGAGAGAGGGGGCATTAATGGTCCAGCTAACAAGCAACAATGTGTAAATACCACCCTAAGCATATTCAATAGCTTAATGATCCTCCAGTGCTCTTGAGCTTAAGATTCGAGCAGAAAACTTCAACTTAATGTTGCAGGTATTATTATATTTCAAGACTTGTATTTAAGATTCATCTTAAGTTAAAAAATAAAATCAATTTACTGTTTGCAATATTATTGTGCATTAAGTTTAAGGCCTTAAGCAGTACTCAGATTAAAAAATATATATATATATATATTGTCTAATTTGCAAACCCTTCCAAAAATAAATATTTGTATTTTCAGAATTATTTTCTACTTTTAAAAAATAAAACTATATGTAAAATATATAATATAGTAAAAGATAATGATAATATATTAATTTTGTTTCGAAATTTGAAGACAATTCTCTTTCTGAGTGTGGCAAGCTTGAAGACAACTTAAAGCCTGCTGCAAGCTTCAAGCTGTGAATCTTTTGATATATACTTAAAAAAAAACACACACACACATACACACACACACACACACACACACACACACACACACACCCATTTCGAATAAAAAACTCCTCTTCACAGTTACAAACACATAAATAATTTTGCATGTATGTGTGTGAGTGCAAGCAGAAGTCCTAGGCCAAACTATTTGAAAATATGTTTTCTCGCACTCGATTGCAGTTGCCATAACATATTCCCATGTAAATGGCGAAAATTGTGCAAAAAAAAAAACAAGCAATAAAAAAAAAGAAGAAGAAGAGCTCAGTTGAAAAACTGGCAACGAATGCAAAAACATTTTTGTCAACTTAAAAATACACAAAAAAAAAAAGAGCGGAGGCGACAAACAACAAACAAACTTTTACTTCAACTGTTTTGCCAGAGTTACAATAGCAAAAGTAACAGTAACAGCAACAGAAACAACAACTACAACAACAACAACAGCAACAACATCAAAAGCAAAATCAAAAAGTTCATTTACGTAAATGTGAATTCGGCAAGAGATTTGCTATTGTGAGAAATTAATCAGCAAATGGATTTTCAATTTGCCCATTAACGCTCGACGAGCAGAGTTGCCACCAGAGTTGTGGCACCCTTTCCTCCCCCCACCCCCCCTCCCTTACTTCCACACAAACATGCCCACTAACTCCGCCCCCCACCAACCACCCTACCCCAACACTATCCGCTCTTTGTTTCACACAACGAAAAGCAGCCAAAAAGTTGCAATTGCGCTTGCAACAGAAGCACATGTAATTTCGAAAAAGGAGTGGGGAGGGGGGGCGTGGTCGGACGGTCTGGCTTGGGCCCAATGACAGCTTGCAAATCTTCTTGTCGCGGCATGTCGAATAAATATAATTAAGTAATACCATTTTGAAAGAGGAGTTGTCGGGCGCTCGCAAGTAAATGTTTTTTACGCCATGCCTAATTCAGGAAACAAGTTGCGTCAGTCGCCGAAAAACAGTTGCCGCATCAGCCTCTCCATCTTCCACGCCATCTCCATCACCATCACCATCACCATCTTCAACTCCGACTCCGACTCCAACTCTCCAAACTCCAACTCGATGTCAGCTACCGCTTCTGGCTACTGGGTTTTGGGTTTTGGGTATGGGTCAAAGTGTTTGCTTGCTGTGCACATCCACATGGTTACTTAGCTGGCCACGATGTGTCTGTCTCTCTGTCTCTCTGTCTTTCAGTGTGTCTTGGTTTGTGTGCTTAGGTTTGGTTTGCTTGGGTTGAGTTCACTTTTTGTCTAGTTGTTGTGCAATGCAACAATGCTGTTGCAACACTGTTGCATAACACTGAACAATCGCCTCTTTCTGCTGCTCTCCAGAATCGTCAAGGTTTTCCCTGTTGACATCCTCCAAAATACTTCGCTAGGCCGTAACCATGATCATTAATATTACATAAACCATTGCATCTGATCGCTGATACCCTGTTCATATTGCATTCAGATGGCTATGCATGGCAGCGGACTGGGAAAAGTACTGCCCGTAGTTCCCCAAATAGCGAAACAAATCGATTTCCGATATATCTGGACAATTGATTGACCATTTTGATAACTATCAGCTTAGACCACTATCTACCATTATGATCAAAGTTTGCTAAGCAGCTGGGCTTAGGGTATCTGCTAGCCAAGCTCTCTCGATTGGAGCATTCCAAGTTGTTTTGTCCAGACTTATGCCTATATATATATATGCGTAATGAAGTATACAAATAATAAATTCATAATATTGGCTTAGAAATTAACATCTTGAAACTGGTTCTAAATTAGTCAATGTTGTCAACAAATATTTGCTAATGAAATGCAATTTGTAGGCTCGTTGAGCATTTTAGCATTTCATTCAGAAAAATAATCGGTTGTTGTTGTTGTTGTTGTTGCTCTTGTTGTTGTTGTTGTGATGCTACAAGTGTGTGGTATGGTGCAAGTTGGACGCTTCTAATTGTGTTGCTGATGGTCGGAAATGCTATTGAGGACTAAACGAATGGGCGGACAATGTGTCTGGGAGGTGGCCAACAGCCAATGGCCTTTTAATGGAGTCTAATGGGCATTTTAATTGCCCCGCCTAGAACAGTGGGACGCCGAGCTCGTCCGAGTGGCTGGCGATAAAAGTCGCACAAGCAAGCGCATGCAACACGCAGTCGTGGCTGGCGGGGAAGTGGTGGGCTTGGGGGCAGGGGTGTAGGCGATTGGGGAGCCAGACTCACGCACGCACGTTTTGGGCTTAAACGGCGGACTGGGCGGAGTTTATCTTTATGAATATCGCGACACTTTATGAGCTCCAAACGGGCAAGGGGCGACGGGTCATGGG